>MU016690.1:0-28149 GCA_011076525.1 Nettapus auritus | reverse complement strand
CAGCAATAAAAGGTGGAAGAAGGAGGAAGAGGGGAGGGGTGGGCTTTTGTTGCGAAAACGTCTGTCCTCCTCGCAAACACGGCCTACATGCTTTGAGGCCCTGCTTCAAGGACGTGGTCAGGCATCGCGCATTTGTGGGAAGTAGAGAATAATTTCTTTCCTCTGCACTTCCACATAGCCTTTACTTGTTTTGTTTTGCTGTTCCCTTTCCCCCTCCCTTTCCCCTTTCCCTTTAGTTGAATTGTTAATTAATAATATTTCCTTAACATATATATATTTTTTCTCTTTAATTAAATTATCCTTATCTCAACCCGTGAGTTGTTCTTTCCTTTACTTCTTCCCCTCCTCATCTGAGGAGGGGGAGTGAGAGAGCGGTTGTGGTGTTCAGCTGCCTAGCACAGTAAAACCACCACAGTGTCCAGATGGGAATCATCCCAGGGTGCTTAAAGAGCTGGCTGACATCATTGCAGGACCTCTCTCAATTATTTTTCAATTATCTTGGGAATCTGGAGAGGTCCCGGTAGACTGGAAGCTGGCAGATGTTGGCAGATGTGCCAATTTTCAAGAAGGGCAAGAAAGAAGACCCTAGCAATTACAGGCCTGTCAGTCTCACATCAGAGCCTGGAAAAATTATGGAGAAGATTCTTGAAGTTATTGAAGTGCACCTGGGGGACAATGCAGTCATTGGTCCCAGCCAACATGAGGTCATAAGGGGCAGGTCCTGCCTAACAAATTTGATTTCCTTTTATGATAAGATCCCCCGTCTAGTCGACCAAGGGAAACTAGCTGATGTGATCTTTTTGGACTTCAGCAAGGCTTTTGGCACGGTTTCCCATAGGATCCTACTGGACAAAACATCCAGCTAAACAAAAGCATCAAACAATGGGTGAGCAATTGGCTGAGGGGCAGGGCTCAAAGGGTTGTGGTAAATGGGGCCACATCTGGCTGGCGGAAGGTCACTAGTGGGGTCCCTCAAGGCTCCATTTTAGGGCCAGTTCTCTTCAATGTTTTTATAAACGATTTGGATGTAGGACTAGAAGGTGTTTTGAGGAAATTTGCTGATGACACCAAACTTGGAGGACTTGTAGACTGGGCTGAGGGTGGAAAGGCCTTGCAGAGAGATCTGGACAGGTTGGAGAGCTGGGCGATCACCAACTGCATGAAATTTAACAAAAGCAAATGCCAGGTCCTGCACCTGGGACAGGGCAACCTTGGCTATACAAACTGGGCGACGAGATGCTGGAGTGCATCCCCACAGAGAGGGATCTGGGGGTCGTGGTTGACAGCAAGTTGAATATGAGCCAGCAGTGTGCCCTGGCAGCCAGGAGGGCCAACCGTATCCTGGGCTGCATCAAGCACGGCATCACTAGTTGTGCGAGGGAAATGACCGCCCCGCTCTACTCTGCGCTAGTGCGGCCTCACCTTGAGTACTGTGTGCAGTTCTGGGCACCACAGTACAAAAAGCACGTTCAACTGTTGGAGAGTGTCCAGAGGAGGGCGACAAAGATGGTAAAGGGCCTGGAGGGGAAGACGTATGAGGAGTAGCTGAGGTCACTTGGCCTGTTCAGCCTGGAGAATAAGAGGCTGAGGGGGGACCTCATTGCAGTCTACAACTTCCTCGCGAGGGGGAGTGGAGAGGCAGGTGACCTATTCTCTGTAATCACCACTGATAGGACACACAGGAACCGTGTCAAACTGAGGCAGGGGAAGTTTCGGCTGGACATCAAGAAGAGGTTCTTCACTGAGAGGGGTGGTTGCACACTGGAAGAGGCTCCTCAGTGAAGTAGTCACTGCACCAAGCCTGTCTGAATTTAAGACTAGATTGGACTGTGCACTTAGTCACATGGTCTAAACTATTGGGTAGACCTGTGTGGTGCCAGGAGTTGGACTTGATGATCCTTATATGTCCCTTCCAACTCAAAATATTCTAGGATTTTAAGGAAGCCATAAAAAGGTTTGAAGAATTATCAGTGTTCAGGTACAAGAAGCCTTTTTTTTTTTTTTAAATGAACTTAGCTTGTTTGCTGAGATACTGCATGGCCTTACATGGTGAGTAAAAGCAAAAATCAGTCAGCCAAGGTGCCTGGCTACAGGCATCTATTCTCCTCAGGCCCAGTACAGAATATGGGACCCCATATCAGACATTAATGACAAAACTGGAGTACGCATGGGACAGATCCCTTAGAATACAAATCAAAGCCTATTTCTTAAGCTTCACTGCCTAGAGCTAGGCAAAAAGGAAGCATTAAGATGACAGACAAGTCCTGAAGTACTTGGCATCTTGTTCATGATCCATACTCAGAACACACAAATGCAGACGATGCCTACAAGCACTCTTACCTCATTTGCAGTTGCTTAACAGCTGAAGTACTTTCTGAGGACATCCAATAGTTTTCCTCTACCTCACTCTACTTGTCAGGTGTCAACCCTGATCTACCAGCACCTGCCCTGTGCTGATGTGGCAGGTACCCTGCTCTCTCCCTGTACTACTGCAGCCAATGATCAGAGTTTCAAAGGCTTCAGAATATCAGCATGCAAGGAAACAGATAGCTTCTCAGTGCAAAGAGAACTGGTTAAATCCTTCTGGAAAAGGCTGATTACTGGAGAAAACACCAAAGGGTCTCCACCTGAGGAACACATATTCCAGCTCTGGGGCGCAGTAAAAACGTCTCATCACTGAGCAGGATATTACAGCATTTTTAAAATGGCTGTCACTAATGCAATTTGCCACAGGCACAATCCTATTCACAGTAGGCCTGCTGTTCTCCACCTATATTCATCTCACTGAAAGATATGGGGAACAGCAAAACACTGAACTCTAAACACTAGCAGACTGATGCCTTGTCAAAGCAGTAAGATACATTGGACATAAGCAAGACAGACAAAAATTAGATAAATGAACAAAGAGGTATTTTCATTATTAGCTGTGTGAAATTCACCAGAATGGACACAGCTAAAATTCTGTCCTTGCTATGACCTTTAAGTTTATATTCAAGCTCCCCTCACTGTTACAGAAGGGGACATGTTTATTAGAGATGTTTATTAGAGAAAGATAGGAAATATAGGAAATAACTACCAGTAAGTTTTGGTGAGCGGATGCTGTGCTGCTGCAGGCTTACACAAAGACATTTAGGTTCAGAAGGTGCTCTTAAAAAGTGTAGTTAGAGTCCGTGAAATTAACATTTGAGTGACCTATTAAAGAGAAAAAACTTTCAACCAAACACCTGAAAGTCAAGCACTGCTTAAACACAACTTTCCACAACAGAGCTGAAAGACTCCATATCAGTTGATACTAGATTTTCTTCATGTTCGAGGCTTCAGAACTACAGCATAAGTTATTTTTAAATATCAGAGGAACTTCACCTGAAGCCTCCCACAAAGCTAATAGGAAGCAAAGACCAGTTCTGGAATGTAACTCACCAATTCAAAAATCAACGGTAACCTTAAAAATACGCATTTAGGCAACACTGAGTTTACTTCTTTTGTATCTGGCTTCTACCTATCCAATAGGTAAGAAAAGAAACTGCTTTTCTTTTCACAAAGAAATGCTCGGTTTACCTCCAATTACAGACAAAGACTCCAAGTGAAAATGTTTAATTCCTGACCTATCAAAACTTGCTTGCACATTTCAGAATAAAAAGCCACGATTTGGGGAATCTTTTTCTGAACAAATGCTGAAGTCAGATTACTGTGCAGCACTCGTCCAAGGGGATTTCTCTGATCTCATTGTTCTTCTGCCAATTTTGAAGCATATGCAGTGAGATGTGAACCTACCCCAGCTTCTGATTGTTCTTTTGTATCCTGCTGGTCTGCTTCAAACAATGCAGCATGACACAGGTCAACGAAAGCCGTTCATGATGAGACTACAGCATTGTATACAGTAAATTGCAGAGGTTTTCCACCAACCAGCACAGCAACCTAGTCAGAGTAAGTGAGCCGTAACAAGCAGTAAACAAGACATGGGAAATTGCTTTTATTAAATTGGCAGGTGCAGATTACAAGTAGGATTAATGGGTTCCCTACTGATTTAACTGGCTATTTGTGTTCAAAGCTGCAGCAATAGAACTGCAGCATGTTGTTTATCCTATAAATTCTTTCTAGACTAACTGCCCAATCTACACAATTTGGAAGTTTTTCCTATAAAACTGCTCTGTTTGTCATAAGACATTCACATTAGTACACAGCGCTCAGGTGTTTTGTTACAGTACCAAGAAAACTAAACTGGCTGACTTCCATAAAACAGGAATATAATGAGGAGAGGAACCTTTACCTCACTGAATAGCTGGCCTGATAAAGACATTAATTACCACAGCAAGCCAGTGAATAGTTTAGCACTGACTTGGGCTGACTAAAGCCTCAGTTTCTTTACTGAAGAAAAATAAATTTTATGAGGTTATTTGAGGCTTAATATTGACAATAAAGCACAGTCAACATATTCTTCTTGAATGACCAAGATGTCTTCTTAATGATAATGTGTCATATACAGATATTATTCCTGCTATTTATAGCTTGATACTAGGATCTACTGAGTGATAAGTTGAAGTAATCACAAATCACCATTTTTCATTCACCTAAAATTCTATAACCCCAGCATCCCTTCTTAATCTGGCACAAATACTTAACAGAATATAAATCAAGCTAATTTAAACACTTTTTTGATTGACTCCTGACCATCTCTTCCTGCTTCTTACCACTCAAGCCATCTTAATGAGGAGCAACAGTTACTTGAAGATAAAGAACTTTCAGATTCCAACAGCTTTTCACCCCTAAATTTGCTTTCCATATCAGTAATGCTCCAGTAGGAACAATGCCTTGAACTCACTCCCTAACCAAATAATTCAGTTTATGCTGGTGTGAAGGTAGCATTACTGCATGCCTTAAAAAAAAAAAAGAGTCATCTCCACTTATACTGAAAAACGACAAGTTAGAAGTTGGTACGGTCACCCAAGAAAGGGCAGCAGAGCCAGGACTAGAATCCACATCTCCCTAGACTGTACCCAATGCTCCAGTTAGCACTAACAAGGTCTTCAAATTCAGCAATTTGTCCTCCTGACTCAAAAGGCAAGCTCTTTTTAACTGCAGCATTTTGCTATTGGTTAGTAGCTTGCACGTTTACATTTTTACATGTTGCTCTGCCTCAAATGACATGCCAATGCTTTCTGGTTAGCATAACTTACCCACATAATTTTTTAGAGTTATGTGACCTCCTGAATTGCATGACCTTAAATTTGGCAGCCCTAAGTTTCTTTGTTTAATGCTCTAAGACTTCCTTTTTCAGGATGACATCAATATTATAAGATGTGGTAATTTGAATTATGTCTACAGTAAAGTTTCATCTTAGTTAACAGCAATTCAGTCCTCAATATCATCACAGCTGTACAAAAAATCAAGAGTAATATTTTAGTATATTTAATAAATCCTTACTCAATTACATTATAACAAGTCATCACTCAATTTCAAATAACGCTGCTTTAGAAGGCTAGAAAATTTCAATTTTCAAATTCATCTTTTAAAGAGTGACTTACCTACACTACAACAAGGCTCCTGAATGCATTAATATACACTGCCTGTACGGCTCCCTACTCATATTCTACTGCATCCAGATACTATGAGGTCTTGCTGCAAAGCAGACAGTTGAGAAGAGCTGGTAAAGGAATATGTTATTAGAAAACAAACACTTCTGTTCACGAGTCCTGCATCCCACCCTACGTCACAAAGACAAAAATGCTGTGAATCAAACAAAGCCAAGCAAAATTTAACTTTAGGCTACAATGTGGAAGTAAAAAGGGCTACAGAAAGGGGGAGTGGCAGTACTCAGCTTCTTGCCTTGCTCTGCTTTGAGCATTTGCTATACTCTGCCACAGCCCAAACCATAACAGTTCTTTAAAAAACAGTACCACAGGACAGCATTGACCGGTTCACAAAAGCAGATTTTCAGTAACGAACACTCAAAGTGCTGTTTTTACAATCAAGCTTCGAAGACGTATTCATTTAAAGCTAGTTTCTGAAGACAAGAACACAAGTTGTGCAGTTATTCAGCTCCCTTGAGTAAACATTTTTAAAAATATACAAAGCATGAATATTAATGCCAGACAAATTAGTACTTCCACAGTTAGGTGTCGTTAAACCGTAGATAACTGATCTGAACCAACTTAAGTTATTTTTCATTCAGCAGTCTAAAAGAAACTGAGAAAATTGTGAATGACCACTAGTAGATACTTGGTTCTAATTTTTAAGTTTAGTTTTGTGAAAAGACACCAATTAAACAGACAAAATAATTTTGAAGTTCAAGGAAATGCATAATAAGTTTTCAAGCAGACGTAAGTAGCATCACCAATACTGTCTTACTAATTGCTCACCTCAGGTTTACAACTTCAGCTTCATGGAGACTGGAAATCAAACTCAATATGAATTTTATTACTCATTATATGCCCATGCAGCACCTAATGGTTCTGCAACCCAGAGCTTACACACGTCATTTTAAACATATATATGTAATTATGGCCACTGTACTTCTGTCTACAGCCATAAACCTACCAACCTGGGTCTCTGGAAATTAAGAAGGAAGGGGCACATTTCTTTGGGGGAGGAAATGGTCCTGGAACACCAGGCTCCAGTTTCTGCCACCTGGTTCTGAGGAAGACCTCAAAGAAAATCTATGAGCACTGTTGTTTTCTGTGTGCTAACCCAGGCTGCACAACACAGCACTACAGAGCAAGCGCCAAAAGTTGTCACTGTGAAATTACTAAAAAAAAAACCATCAATTAGAAAGCACTGCAAAATATCAGAAAGCATCCCCAAAATCAACTGCTTTGCACTTGCCACTTTCAGCAACAGCTATTTTTTCTCCTACATGATTATTTATGTGTGTTGTCTGTTTGAGCAATGCAGGCAGGCTTTTACCTGGCTAGCAGCCAGTGAAGAGGTATCTCATGCCACAGGAAGCCGTTGCAAAGCAGTGTCAGTCCATCCTTGCTACCCTGCAGAGGTCAGGGCCTGGCCCCATGCATTTAGAAAGTACTGAGAACTTTCTTTAGCCTTCCATGGAGAACATGGAGACAACGTTCAAGTCCCACCATAATTACAGAACTGATAAGAGCAAAGGCAAATTGATCCTCCTGCTACACCTTTCCAACACACGCATCTAAAGTTTTCACAGCACCAGCTATCAAGAGGAGAAACAGGAGATTTTGAAGCTGATCTTGGCTAACACTCCCCCAAAGTCTCAGCCATCTTCTGCCATGCTTTTAGAAAACATCTCTCTGGCTCTGTTTTAAAGCATAATTTTCACTGAAATTGCAACAGAGAAGCAGACAGGGCTCTTCTTCACCTGCAATAATTCTGTCACAAGAAAAACAGACTTAAGATGTTGAACTATATTCGTCAAACATTTATGAAACTGATTTACACGTTAGTGCATGTATAGACTGAAATAGGGGATATGGTTTGAGGACGTTCTTTATACACAGCAGTTCTTAGCTTGTGAGCTATGATTAAGAATTTATCTCCATCCCCAACTCAAATAGAGAATTATTAAAACTCCACTACAAACTATCAGAGGGTGCCAAGTTCTGTGGCTGGGAAAACAGACTTCACCTCTGCCTGGTTAGCAAATGTTATTTTAGGATTCACTGTGCCAATCCAACTGCCTGCTGTTGAGCTAACGTGCTCACAAGCTTCAGAGCAGATGTTGGAACTCTCCTAACAGTGTTTCCAGAGGAACCACTCCCCTGCTCCCCAGCATAATTGGGGAAGTCACCCATATTCCATAGCCTTAACATGAGAAGAAGCAAATGAATTTCTATATTATTGTTGCTGAAGTACCCCGTTTTGGGGAAAGATCTTAAAAGCTTGAGACCAATCTACTCCAGAAGCCAGGTTAGCTTGACAGCTCTGCTCTAGTGGTGATCAAAAGCATCCTTAAAACTAGGTTACTGCATGCAATCACTTTCCCAACAAACATTCCCAGGAAACTTAAAAACAGAGCCTGTACTACCAGTTAGTAGGCTGAATAAAAACAGTGAGCTTTTGTCCTGGTTTCAGCTACGACAGTTAACTTTCCTCCTAGTAGCTGGTAGAGTGCTATGTTTTGGATTAGGATGAGAAGAGGGCTGATAACATGCCGATGTTTTGGTTGTTGCAGAGCAGTGCTTGTACCAAGCCAAGGACTTTTCAGCTCCTCACTCTGTCCTGCCAGCAGGCAGGCTAGGGGTGCAGCAACAGCTGGGAGGGGACAGACCCAGGACAGCTGACCCAAACTGGCCAAAGGGGTATTCCATACCATCTGACATATTTGTAAACAATATATAGGGGTGGCTAGCCGGGGGGGGGAAGCTGCTCGGGGATAGTCTGGGCATCAGTCAGTGGGTGGTGAGCAGTTGCATTGTGCATCACTTGTTTGTACACATTATTATTAGTGGTACTATTAGTATTATTATATTCCTTTCTTTGCTGTCCTAATAAAAACTGTCTTATCTCAACCCACAGGCTTTTATTTCTTTCCCATTTCTCTCCCCCATCCCAGAGAGGGAGGGTGAGCGAACAGCTGTCAAGCTTAGCTGCCAGCCAGGTTAAACCACAAGAGCTTTGCACCTAAGTTATAAATGACTTTTTATTCAGTTATCTGAAGAAAAAGACACCAAAATCTCTATTTAATCCATTTGCTTGCTCTCAACCAACAGTTCCAAGCTACCTGTCCATCTTTAAGAATGGAAATAAATTGGGCAAAGAGAATCCACTGTTACCCCCTTTGTAAATACTTGTAATCAACATTATTTAGCTCTATCTATGGAGGTCAATATTAAGTAATACAAGAGCCAACTTGCAGAAAACAATTTTAACATGCATAATAAGCTACGCCTAGGCTGCTTATCTTAGCCATACTGCAGGGCAAGCAAGCAAGCGAGTATCACTGGCATACAAGAGAAATTCAGAGTTGCTTTGGAGAATTTGGATCACATCAGGTAGTCTTGCCTCCAGGTGCTCAGTAAACTTTTAGCATATTGTGCAGTTCCAAGAATCTCAATCCTTGTAGAACGCATCAGCAATACAACAAAATTAAGATGTACTGGATTTATTTCCTGAACAGTGTAAGTATAAGAACAACAGAAATCTAGTGTCAGAGATCAATAGCATTAATCACTTTTACATCAAGAGTAAGCTCTTAGGCTCAGAAGTCGTCACACAAAAGAAACTCCTGGATATGCAGATTTTTGCTTCAGAAAAAAAAAAATACAGCCTTCAGAACTAGCCTACACATATACATACTGACATTCTGACTTAAGGAAAAAATTGTATTAAAATCATCCTCTCTCTGCAGTGCTTAGAACAAATACTACCACCATAGTATTTCCTCAGGAGAACTTGGGTGTGATCAGTTCCATGACAGCAGTTTAAAGAGTTACCACCATTCACTGTTGGTGGAACTGAAAAATATGCAACAGGTACAGCTTTAAAGTATTTCATCCTAACAAGCTCAGCAGGTAGCTTGTAATCTTAATGCCAACCAGCCACTTCACTTGCAATTGTCTGCTTTGAATTTCATCCAACATTCCCTTGAAGTCTTCTATATTCCCAAAACCACAGAACCCACGGGGGGGGGGGGGGGGAAATCTTCTCTGCCTGATTGGCAAAGACACAGAATTCACCTCATATTTGAAGCAGAAGCCAGGTGCTTTAGAAGTTTACTTGTTGGCTATAAATCAGCCATGCTCTTCAAAACAACTGCAAGATTTGTGCCCCTCATTATCTCTCATATTTAAGTCAGAATCAGGAGGCTGCCAAAAAAAGCCAAAGCAAGCTTCTGAAAAATCAGGAAACATAGCAGAGGGATGCTATCCCTTATATTGAGCAAGAAGGGCAGAAGGCACAGATAAGATTACATTTTCCACATTCACATCAAACTTAAGGAAGAACAACTATTTTGCAGATAACACCTAAAACTCTAATGGCACAGCAAGCTGGAAAGTAAGGGTCTGACAGGAATATCAGCCTTCCCTCTGCACTGGTAGCAAGTGCTTCATTTCACTTGAAACTCTAAAGCACCCTACTAGCACCCTAGAAAAGAATCCTTGAATTGGGATTTAAAGAAGTTGGTCTTAAAACCTTACTTCAGCCAGTACACTGCCACATCACTCTTCCATCGATATTCAACATTTTTCTCTTGTGCCAGAGATTCCTCTACTATCAAGCAGTAATAAGATTTACCTCCTTTGCAGAAACTCAAGATCTCCCATTAAAACCAAGATTCAAGTGTTAAGTACCATTCCATACACAGTGTCAAAAGCAAGCTTACATATTAACTGTAATATAACCATTAACATCAACACAAATTTGGTCTGTTCAAGAACGTTTGTTCTTTTAAGTTAGAACCAGGAAGTTCTTTGATGCTGTATTAAACCCTTTCAGAGTACTGAGTGAGCACACAAACATCTGGAAAGAAGAAATGGAGGTATACTGTTATAGATGCATCTTTCAGTGCCGCCTCCTCCTCCCAGTCAGCAATAGCCATGTCAGGGCACACACAAAAGCTCCACTCACTACGCAGAGCTAAAATGAACAAAGACTACAGATGCTGAGATTGATGGGAGGCACCTATCCCTTCTTTATCCTCCTCCATGTAGGGCAAAAATAAAGTGCAGCTCTGCACTGAGCTATATTGGGGTCTGCCTCTGTTCAACATTGCACCATGCAGACTGCGCCAGCAGCAGAACTGCCAGCAGTGGGAGAAAATGCAGCAGCGCTCTGTAACTCTAGCAAGGGGTAAGTGGGCACAACAGAAGATAGGACCTGCTGGGGGACAGCTAATGGATTACAACATAAAATAAAAGGAACACAGGTGTGCCTGGGGAGTGCTCCATACTGACAAGTCATCTGTTATTACACATCCTTCATATAAAACCTTATTAGAGCTGTCACATTAGCCAAGTGTTGGCATAGCAGCAGAATTTAGTATGCACCCATGTAACGCTCAGGAAGGACTTAGTTCTGCATTAGCTGTCAGAAACATATGCTCTAGAGAACATGAGGCATCACAAAGCAATATAGCCTCAATGCAAAGTTACCCTTCCCCTAGTTACCCCCCCTTGTCTTTAACTAAAAACCTACAAAACCCCAGTCATCACTATCCAAAACCTGTTCCACCTAATCTGTTGACATTACTTCTGTGTTATTCAGTATTTTACAGAAAACATTTTAGCAAGTCGAAAACAAGCAAAAAAAGCCCCCAAGCATAAAGAACATCTGTAGTTTTTAAGACAGAAGATACACACAGGTGATCCCATGAAGATACTGCAACACCAAAGCCAGTGATTTGTTTCCCTACTTTGAATTGCAATATTGTGTACTATCATCACTGAAATGACTTTTTTAAATCAATGAATATAGACTATAAACGTCAGTTGATTATTCACTGCATGGCATGGCTTTTTTTGTGAATAGCAGTAACTAAAATCCAAGCCCTTAACCAAGTACTTATTTGAGCAGAACAGTCCATGCTAACGAGAAAGAAACTGCTCCAGTAGAAAACAAATTAGTACTCATGTTGTTTCTTCACTGACTGCTACTTGTGCTCCATTTGTATAAAAACTGCAAGGGGAAGCATAAAGACATGATCTTAAATGTAACCGAATTCATTACATACCTCAGAAAAAGTGAACTCAAGAACCAACATTTAGTTTGAGGATACACAGGGATTACTAGATTAGAATCCTACTGGTTCGCTGGGAGGATTCAGCAAGATAACTACAAATTAGAGGGCTAGCATCAAAAGGACCTCTGTACTTATTTAGCCTCTGCTCTAGATTACTGACCCACTTATGAAGAGCTAAGCATCCCTGCTGTGTGATGCCAACACCCACTCCATCTGTTTGCTTCTGCTTTCTCAGAACCTCTATTAGTCTAATAAGTTGTGTTAATTACCACACAAGCGGCTTGAATAGTTCAGACAGCATCAGCCTCAGTGTGTGGTCACCTTGACCAACAGCACAGAAACAGAACCATCCTAATCGCAGCAGGATTATCAAAAGCAAAGTGTATGCAGATTTCTGTAGAGTTTTATCAGTTTCATTCAAGCTACTTTCAGTTTTAAGAGCTTGTACATGTTTACTTGTTTCAGGTTACAGCAATGAAAATACAAAGAAGTTAAGTATTGTATCAACCTTGAGGGACATTTCCAATGGGACCACTAACTTACTAAATGCAAGAACAAAAATCCCCAGAAATCATTACAGTACTCAGTTGACATTTGACATTTGTTCTTTCTTGGGAACCCTGACTGCTGCTGTCAAAATGAAAATAATATCAATAGTCCAAAAGCCAACTTTGAAACTCAATTCTGTACAGCACTGTTTGCAACCCTGATATCATCTTGCCCATTAATTTTAAACTAATAAATGGCTTCAGTGTTAAACCTTGTGAAATAGGCAGCACCACTCGGAAAGGTCTCTAGCTCCATCTTACTCGTAAGGTAGCCAAGAAAAGTAAAGTTTCAGTGAGCCCTTTTTCAGCTGGATAACAACAGTAACAGCAAGAACTGAGCGAGAACTGCTCATTGCAGCACAGAGACTATATGGCATGTAACTGAGCTTCACATTCTGTTTTAAGGAATTATTTACTACTTCAAAGGCCATGCAACCAGGAGTAGCCACCCAAATACAGACAGCAAGAAGACCAGGAAAACAATAATATATTGGCATCTTATTTGTGCCTTTAAATACTGTCATCACAGGAATACTTAATTAAAAAAACACCCAAATATTTTTAATACTTAGTTTAAATATCCTGAAGTAGCAATATTTACTGCCCAGTACCCTTGCAGGAAAGCTCTAGGAACTTGCTTCAAGAACTCTATAAGTTAAATACACGTTTTATATAAATCTATATCCTCTGTAACATGAAAAACCTTCTAATTAAGCATTTTGTCTTTGCCATGACTTTGACTTGGCTAAGTACATAAAGCCCTCTCACAGAAATGTATCCTAATAGGTTCCAATCCTAGTCTACTGATACACACAAAGACAAGAAACTGTAATAAATATTTCACTTTTTAGCTGGCAATAGAAAGCAGAAGGGAAACCCAACAAACTGGGTTTGTTGGGCTGCTCCAAGGAAGAAGATACAAGTAGAATGCAACATTAGAAACAACAGGTGAATAGAAAAGAAAGAAGAATTAAAGTAGTAATTGATCCAGAACACATGTATGGTTTTCCCAGAAAGTTATGTCAAATCTAAAGATAAATGCTAAAATCATTATCAGATAAACAGCCATAACATATTTCATAGGTGGCAATCATTACTGACACTGGTCAAATGTAGCATGCACCATGATTATTATAAAGCTTAAAATTCACTGGGACCAATGTGCTGATAATACAGAAATTAAAGTCAAACACATACAGTTTCTCTCCCTTACAAACTATGACATATGTCAAGGGGCTGAGTGCCCAGAATATTCCTGTGTCACCAGATCCTCCAGCAATTTCATAGAAAGACAAGCATCTGTAGAACGATTTGATATTTATGGAGTACACTTGAGCTTACACATGAACCTTCAGTGGGAATTCTGTACAACATGAATCTAGAGTACGTTGCATTATACTTACAAACATAACCCTTGCCTCTCACACAACAGTTGCTATGAATTAAGTTGAGAAAGTCAAAGGGGCAGAACGCGAGCCATTCATCTAAATATACGTACACACGTAAGGAGCGGAAGAGAAATTCTAGAAATACTTCAAGTTAAATGAAAAGCACTTCCATTAACTTCCATTAACTAATGACAGATAACAATTACAGTAAATAAACACATCTTCAGACAACCTGCCTCCAAAGCTAAAGTTTTCCTTCAAAAGGGAAAACAGATGCAGCTTGTACAACTTAAACAAAACTACCATATAGAACTGAAAATAATAATTAGAAGACTGAAGTGTTGACCAAGGAAAAATTAGTCTTTTTTTTCCCCTATTTATGAACTAAGTTATGAACTAAGAGTTACATGAGTCACCACAAGAACACATACAAATTGGAATCTAGGTAGTAACAAATAAAATGTAAAGTTATTACTAAAAATTGTGACTTGACAGAGCACGTGGCTCAGTTCTAAGAACTGAAGCAAGGGATACATAAAACCAAAACAGGTTTTAAATAATTTTTAAATGAAACAAAAGCATGCAACTGATTCTTTATTCATTTGCTCACATGACAACCTAAACATCTGTTTAGTTTCTTAAGAGGTTATAAAAAGCTTCAAACGCAACAGCACTTACCTTGGTATCGTCACACATTTTGTATTGCAATTCTGAGTGGTAATTGCCTTCTCAAGCTCATCCAGCTGTCCTGTTTTCTTTAGCTTCTTGACCAAGCTTTTCACTGCTTTTTCACACCACTTTTCCTCCTGACCATTCTGTTCACCACTACCAGCCCCTCCAGAGCCACCAGCAGATTTTTTCCACCCCAGAAGTCTCTTCACAACTGGTGGAGTGAATGGCAATATGGATGACATGACTTTCACCAGACAGAACACTCAGCACGCAATAGTGATTCCCGTCTGATCCCTAAAAACACAAACCAAAACAGACACATTAGCACTGCGGTTTCACGAGACATATACCTTGCTTAGGACCTTTCACTACCAAAAGCCATAGGACATGGCATCTCAGAACAAGTCAGGTAACAGTTCAGGACTAGTCTGCACATTTGTTACTACATCAATGAAATTAAAGGACAAACTTTTTAGTCACTCCAGCGGTTAGCTCAGTTTGCTACAAACACCTAGTTTTTCCTCATGTTTTATCTGGCTAAAGTTTACTTACTTCAGAAATTACGAAACATTAACTTACTTGAATCTAGCTTTGCACCTAGGCTGAGCTGGTTTTAATCATTTGCTAAAGTTTTCCACAAATAACTGACAAATTACATACCCAGATTTGCACACGCTGCCCATCTCCAAATAAACTTAACAAACAAAATTGTGTTTGAAGTGCCATTTAATCATTACGAGTTGATAGAAGTCTTTCAGCAGCCAACCATTTGGCAAGACTTTTTTCATCTTGTTATGATTTAAATAACTACCACTTTTTGTGCCACTGGGGATGTGGATTTGAAATTCACTCTGAAGTTTCGTGATGAGCTTATTCCCCTGTTCTAGGTATGCCAATTCCAGGAAGTTACCTTACTTCAAAACCTCAGCACACTTAGCTACATGAATTCAGTCAACTGAAAATACCTTGCTCTAGCTAAGCACTAACACTACCTTCAGGCTACTTGATCAGAGCTTTCAAAGCAGCTCACATGCATCCCCATCCTGAGCAGGCACGCTCCTCACTTCTATCCAAAACATACAGCCTCACCTAACTGATGTTTCCTATCTGCAAAACAGTGCGGTTCATTTGGGATACTTCAGGCTACATTATTTCTGGGTAATTCATGCTTTATCACATCTTCACAGTTTCAACAAGAACCAAGTCACCAAAAGCTAAATTATATTCCAAGGGTAGCTTTAAATCTTAACTTTTTTACTTCCATGGAACAGAACATTCAGTAGGAAGGACATTACAGTTTCAACTAAATTACACCTCAGTGAAGCAGCTTTTGAGATCACCTGAAAATATGACCAAAGCAAGGATTGTAGTGGTTCAGGCTCACGGAGACTGAAGTTCTGATTAACAGGGACTTGAGATTAACAACAGCCACTTTATAGAAGCAATTCAAATAACCTATCCTAAATCAAGGCACTCGTTTTCATACAAGACTATAACATGAAAAGAGCTTTCATTCTTCCAAAAGCATTAAAAAGCAGGGAATTGTGGCCAATACATCAGACTGCAAAAGCATTACATTGTAGCCCTGACTACAGAAAACAAGACTAATAAACCCAATATCCAACATTTTCAGATTAAACACCGAATAGGACACTCAGGCTACAGTTTCCCAAAGAGTCTCCAGCCACAAGCAGCCCAGGTCTCCTTCCTTTCTTCTACATGGTCCCACCTATGCACTAACAGCAATACCTCTCCCAAAAGACTCAGGTAGCTGAACAAAAACCATCATGTTTTCTTCCTGAGTTAACATCCTTCCCCATTACCAATTTGCACCAGCTCATACCCAGTACTGTAAGGACCCACGCTGATGTTGAGTGAGATACAAAGCGTAGATGGAGACTCTCCTTCAGCCCCAGCCTTCAACGCTGGCATTAGCATCCCCTCTAGCTCTTGAAATGCAACCCAGACATGTACTGTAATGACAATTTGTTCTGGTGGCACAGCCACATTAAGCTGTTCACAAGGCCAGGAGTAAACCCCTTAGAGCCCTAATCCAGTACCCTGAGTGGCTCCAGAGGTGAAGTAGGAGGCTCACACAGCCTCTGCTGCTTTAAGAAATGCTTGCACGTGTTTTTCAAAGGAGGGAAGGGGACCAGCTGCACAAGCCATGACCTGGAACAGCAGTTACTCTGAACTTTGTCACTGAGACTTCAGCTTCTGAGCAGAGCCAACACTGGATGCTTCAGAGGCAAGAAATTCAAAGGGAGCAAACCAAAGGATGATAGCCTATTTTGCTGCAAAGCCCACACTTTCAAACACTGACAGTTGATGGCTTAATATCTGAACACTATATTCAATGCTGACAGATGCAGGCAGCCGAGTACCAATATCACTGCTTATCCACATGCCAATTCTCAAGTTTCTGGAGCTCAATGACACATAAGATAGGCATTACCTGTTCTTTTGCTTTAAACTTGACCTTTCAGCGTCCCAGAACACTCCCTTGATTGTCAGCCTCATGAAGCACGCACTTCAAAAGGGTCCCACTTACCACCACAGTAAATTGCCTATTCTTCCAGGCCCTTGAAGCATTCTCAGTGTTATCTGATTTTCAGCTTTACAACACCCCTTGAGGTGAGGTATCCAGTCTTGCAGTATTCTTTCCCTTAAAAGATATCACTGATCTATATATAATTTCCTGTATTCACTTTCTTAAAATGAAGACTACAACTTGCATTTCTGCTTAAGCACACATTGATTTAAGCCTTGCAGCAGGAAAAGTTTAGGAAGCCTATACGTTTCAGATTGTCTTTACATTTCAACTCATATTTTTCTGCCATGCTCTGAGGCAAAAAAATCTCCCTTTATCCATTTTCAGAAGTCTGTCAGTTCAGACCTAACTGATCAGAACTTGCCAGATTAAGACTTACTTAGTCTTAACCAGCTCCCTCACATAGATGTTTACTAGTTTCTGTAGAGGTTTCCACAAAGTGCAGGTTTATCTGCTACCCCACAGCTGTTTTTACATTAAAGTTGTTTGTTTGTTTGTTTTTTATAATGGCATATCCACACCAAGTCCTTTATTACACCAATTCTCACATGTTACCAGCTGATTAAAAAAAAACAAAACACACCACAGCTGCAGACTAAGATTCTGGGAGGCTTTAACTTCTGTCTTCTAACTATGGCTACACCACATCAAGGATTTGCCAGGAGCATCAGTAAGAATTTCAGCAAGTTATTCCAGTTATAGCTGTTATCTTTCAAAGGCCAAGTAGAGAGAATGTGACCCAATTAAGGCAGGACTTGATTCACCTCAATACTTCAGCCAACTGTGAGGAAAACTCATAGGAGACTATTTCAACCAGTTTAATTTATGCAAGAAGTTGCACCCTTCTCCATGCCTAGAGGAGGCACTAGGAAGCACACAGCAAAATTAGGTTGAAGGTCAGATGAATCTAAATTATGCAAGGAAAAAGCAACAATAAAGTAGTTAAGAAAGACCCTACTGGGTCTAAAGAGCGGTGCACCTAGCCTAATGCCCCATCTCCAGCAGTGGCAAAAGGATATGCTATCCAAGGCAAGCACATGAGCCTTGCTGGTTTGCATAGTCTGCTCCCTCCGTAACACTTTATCATATAAAATTGCTGTAGCAGGAATATTAAATGCCACCTTCCCACTTGCTCCCTTTAGCAGTCATTTATGGACCTGTTGTCCATGAATTCATCTAATCACTTCCTGCCTCTACAACCCCTTGTGACAGACAGCACCAGAATTTAACATCCAGTTCTTTAAAAAGTATTTTGGGATGTTTTGATTTGATCTCTTCCAAGTTTCAGACTGTGCCCCTTGTTCTTGTGCAAGCTTTGCTGAAGAACCGCTTGCATTTATCTTATCCACAAGCTTCACGATTCTGTACATTTGAATCACATCCCTCCCACGAACAGAGGACTGGCAGCCTTTTGTGGCAAAGTATCTGAACACTGCTCACACAGTTTGGGAAGCTCCCCTGAACAGATGCCAAGCCTGAAGTTTTCCTTCTCCAAGTAAGTTACAAGCACTTGAAGGCATGGCAGAGGGAGTGATCTAAAGACCACAGAAAAGTTACAAGACTACAGCTAACATCTTTTCAGTCACAGTACACTAAAGCTCTCCACATCAGCATTACAAGAAAAAGCACAAAGATTTATACCTGGAGCAACTTGCAGACAGAAGACAGACAGCACATGTGCTGCTGAACATCTGGCAGCAGCTCAAAAATCTGCCCCTTCCACTGCCTCTGTGCTGCTCTGCAGCCCTACATCTGCATTGGGTTCTCTCTCTGTCCACCGAGGCAGACCCAGACATCAGACTTGTACCAATGGGCTCAGCAGTCACTGCTACAGCTCTTTTTTGACCAGCAAACCATTTCGATTCACCACCCATAACTTCTGCTTTCAAACTGACATAGGAATAAGGAGTTTTGATCTTTGTTCCCAAAACATCACAGACACACTGCCACTGCTAACACCAGCCTCTTGGTAAAAACCCTCTTGTAGTCTTTTTCCTTGTATGCTTCCTTCATCCACAAGAAGTGTTTTCTCCAAATGGACCTAGAAAACATTTGCCAACACCACAAGCAATATTCCCACATTGCTAAAACAGCTGCAGATTAAATATGGGCTAAATGCATAACAACCCTTTTTCCTTATTGCCTTGTAGTCCACAGGCAACCACCTCCAAACACTGAGAACCTATTTAGGGCCTTTGCTTTTTAAGGACCTTACACGTGCTTCCCACTACTCGTTCTTTGTGCTGTCTCTCCACTGCTCGTTCTGTTCCACCGATGCCCAACACCATAGCCCAAATCTTATATTTTACCTGCCCACATACTGTTTCCACTACAACATATCAATGTAGTGGGACTCTAAGTAATTACAGGGAGATTTCCAAGACCCCTTTCTGAGTTCAACTGTAGTTGAGCTATCAGTATGATGGCAGAAGCGTGACACAGCAGAAAGTTATTGCTATTTCATCCCTTTCCACATTCCCTAGATTGTGCCTTAAAACCACAGCTTTGAGTACTCAAGGAGCTTAAAAGAGAGGTACAAGTGTCAGACTGCTGGCACACAAGGAGCACACGCCGTTATACCCAAAAGATTAAAACTGGAAAACATACAGATTACCTAACTTTGGTGGTATGTTTCATCTCTGCCCCCATAGTATATTCTGTTTCCTCGCACACACATTCCTATAGCAGGTCAGCACAACAGTTGGCAACTTGTAAAGTCAGTTTGAGTCATGTCTGTTATTATTCCATTCTGCTGTGGTTCTCTGGAATAAGGATTAAATATTAAGCCCATGATCCCAGAAATAACTAAGCATAAAAGAGAAAGAAAACCTTAAGGGCAGTACACTTGCAGACTAAAATCTTCAAGGGAAACTTTCCTAAGTGTCTGGAACTTGCTATAAACACACTGGTGCTACCAAAAATATCAAGTGATTTCTGGCTAATTTATTCTAAAGCCTTATGCAACATATTTCATATCAATCTACTTATTCATCTTAAACTTGAAATAAAGAAATGGGATCTCTCCTGGTTTTACTAGAAGTATTCTGGCTTCGAATAATTTCATTTTCAAGTGCTCTTCTGAAATAAAGAAGACAGAACTTAAGCTCCTGAGGAAAGAAGATGGAGGAAAATCCTCTGTAGCATTTGAAAAATACTCCACAAGTTCATTTCCTCCCAGTTTTAGTCCCATTTTTGCAATATTTTTAAGATAAGTTTTTTTTTTCCCCATTACACCTGGAATTTGGAGGAGACTCTATACCAATTTCACCAAGTGTACAATGCCTCACATATCTCAGAGGGAATATCCAACCTTTTCCTTCACATCTCCCTGTGGCATTAGTTCTTTCAGAAAAAGCACATTAATTGAGGCAGTCTATTTAAAGCAGCATCAACACCCTATGTTAGGCTAACCAGTACTGAGATGTGAAACTTTAAAGCGCATAGGTTAGGCAGTACTGTACGTCACCCATATTAATGTAAGGTCATCAACAGTGAAAAACTTTGAGAAACAATAAAGCAAGTATTTCATCTTGCAATGAACAGAAGCAAAACAAAATTAATTTATGATCTGGTTCTGAATTCTTGAAGCAGTGTTATTCCAAACAACAAGGCAGCTTATTCTCGGCAGAACCTGAAAAAATTTTCCTCAATGCTAATGATGTCAGCTTGCAGGAAACCTGAATTCTGTACAGTGTTCAAACTAGAAATCAACATCACTTTTCCCCATTCAGATAGAATGCATTCTAGTTAAAGAACTTGGCAAAACAGACAGGATAAGACATTCCACTACTGCCACTACACCCACAACCCCTCCAAAACCTGCCTTTTGAGATTCTGAGGGGCTCACGCCTTCTTCTTCTCCCTCAAACATGTATTAAAGACACCTCATTTTGTCATACTGGAGAGGCTCGAGCCTGCTGTGCATACATACATTTCTGAAGAACAACCACACGTGGAAGTTAGACAACACACAAGCTTCTCTCCCTGTATTCAGGCCAGAGCAGGACAGCTTCAAGTACTTCCTTCCTGGCTGTTGGGCATTCAGGATTTTTGCCTCAGTGCGGGCAGAGAGCTGGGGGAAGTGGAATGCAGCCCTGCTGAGCGATGCCCCCAGATCCACCCCCAGCCAAGCTTCCCAGCCAATTAGGCCAGCAGGGGAGACTGGCTCCAGATCACTTCCTCTGAGGGGCTCCAGCTGGCCTAGGCTCCCAGAAGCAAAGCTAAGGTCTGAGTTGAAGCTTTGACAAGAGCTGAAGTTCAAGACAGGCTGCTTGTGGCAGCAGCAGCAAAGGAAATTCTCCCCTTGGGACAGCTGCAGAATGAAGATTTTGCAGTGTGCCAATCTACAGCCTCAACTTACATGTTAATTTTTAAGTATCTTACGGTCTAGCATTGCAACGCATCTTGAAACTCAGTAGAACTTCTGTCTTTATATAACTCATTGAGGAGAGAATTACCCACCTACTTTGAAAGTAGACTTTTTCCTCTTATTAATTTCTTGTTTGATTCGTAATCAAATTTTGTGAAAGTTCTTGTTTCTCATATGCAGAACTAAAATAAGCACTGTCCTGGATTCAGATTGGATAGAGTTAGCTTTCCTCCTAGCAGCTGGTAGGGTGCTATATTTTGGATGAGAATAATGTTGATAACACACTGATGTTTTAATTGTTGCAGAGCAGTGCTTGTACTAAGCCAAGGACTTTTCAGCTCCTCACTCTGTCCTGCCAGCAGGCAGGCTGGGGGTGCAATAAGAGCTGGGAGGGGGCAGAGCCAGGACAGCTGACCCAAACTGGCCAAAGGAGTATTCCATACCATCTGACATTATGCTAAACAATAGATAGGGGTGGCTAGCCAGGGTGGGGGGCCGGCTGCTCAGGGATTTGCACAATGCACCATAGTTAGGGAAGACACTAAGTAGCATCCTAACTCCCTCTCTCACCATGGCAGCCCCTCAGGAGGCAGAGGCAGGAGGGGGACGCAACCCTGTGCCCCTCACACCCGCTTCATCCTCAAATGTATGTAAACCACACGTAAAACCCATTAAACCACCCATAAAACCCATAAACCATAACACCACTTCGTCCGCTGTTATGGCGTAAAGCTGCATCACTTGTTTGTGCACGTTAGTAGTAGTATGTTGTGGTTTAATCTGGCCAGCAGCTAAGCACCACACAGCCATTCGCTCACCCTCCCTCTCTGTGATGGGGGGAATTAGAAAGAAATGAAAACCTGTGGGTTGAGACAGAGACAGTTTATTAAGACAGGAAAATAATAATAATAATGATGATAATAAAAGTACTATTAATAATAATGTGTATGAAACAAGTGATGCACAATGCAATTGCTCACCACCCACTGACCGATGCCCAGGCTATCCCTGAGCAGCCGGCCCCCCACCCCAGCCAGCCACCCCTCTATATCGTTTAGCATAACATCAGATGGTATGGAATACTCCTTTGGCCAGTTTGGGTCAGCTGTCCTGGGTCTGTCCCCTCCCAGCTCTTGCTGCACCCCCAGCCTGCCCGCTGGCAGGACAGAGCAAGGAGCTGAAAAGACCTTGGCTTGGTACAAGCACTGCTCTGCAACAACCAAAACATCGGCATGTTATCAGCATACTTCTCATCCTAATCCAAAACACAGCACTCTACCAGCTACTAGGAGGAAAATTAACCCTGTCCTAACTGAAACAGGACATAGTAGTACTATTATTTTTTTTCCTGTCCTAATAAACTGTCTGTCTCAACCCACAGGCTTCACTTCTCTGTTTCTCCCCCATCCCAAATAGGGAGGGGGGAGGGTGAGCAAACAGCTGTGTGGAGATTAGCTGCCAGCCGAGTTAAACCACAACAAGCACTAATATCATAGAAAAGTTTCAAGAGCTAAATTTCTCTTCAATTACTAAGGACTACTGCAATCTACAACCAAATACAATAACGAAAAGCTTTATTGCTATTAGAACATTAACACATTGGAAGCAACACATGCATTCACGTAGCACACTAAAATTGCTTGCAACTAGCTGAGATGCTAGCTTCACTGACTATGGATTAAACTAGAAGGACTGACATATTTCAGCAATTCTCCTAGAATTACCAGAGAGGAATATTACTACAACTACAGTCAGTCAATTCACTTGTCCCTGCAAAGCAGGAAGGATGTGGAAAACGTTCACTATTTATGAACTTACAGCATCATTCCTTAAAACTAGAAGACCTCAGTAGCACCACAAAAGCACCAAAGGAGCATTCCAAACCACAACCGTTTAAGCTCCTCTCACCTAATTTGCTTTGATTAAAATTGCCCAGGTGCAACAGACAAAGGTCATTTTCATTATTTTGAAAAGTAAATACTCCTGCAGTAAAGCTGACAGATAATCCCACTACCAAATAGCAGGTACCTGGTTCAGCTTCTAGCCATATAACTTAGCAGGTTCCCCCTCCATTAAACAATACACAAGCACATTTAGCAATTAATTAATGCAAGCTGACTTTCCAAACCAGCCTAACATTAACAAGTGTTCCTCCAACAGGCCAGGCTCCCCTCCATGTTCACTGCACACCAAAGAGTGTCTTACATTAAGCTCATCTCACTCTAGTTTCATTAAATCAAGCTCAAGCCCCAGACTATGCTGATAGGAGACCCAGGAGCTGCTCTCACAGTCTCTTACTTGGTCTTACTTCACACTATGGTTGTCAAACACAATCACAACAAAAAGTCATCTGGAACAATATGTTTCTCTTTGTAAGACAGTTACTCTACTGGAAGTTAAAAGCACCGTTTAGTAAGAATTTTTGCAGTGGACAATTTCTTCTAGCCCAGAGTATTGAACGCATGGCTGCCTATGCTCTCCATTCTGTTACAAAAAACTAATCAATCCCATTGCATGACCTGCAGAAATTCTGTTTAACAAATCAACAATTACAAATATTCTGGCAAAGTAAGCTTAGGTATTGTTTGCCTCTCTGTACAGTTCACAACCAGTTTGGATTTAATGACTTTTATCATAAAGCTACAATCTGAAAAGCAGAATTCACAGCTCACTTAACAAGACAGGCCCATAAACAGATGCTTTCAATTACAGGATATTTACGTGCAGTCATTACGGCAGTGCTGAATACATTTGAAAACTCCAGAATATTCTTTAATAATAATTAAAATTCTGAACACTGTTCTTTATATAATCAAAATCTAGGAATTTTCCTCAGTCTCAAACCAAGCTCAGATTCATTGCTATCCAGAACCTACTACAAAGTCTGTTCTCCCAGTACTTTTGTAGGAAAGGGATCAGAGATGGAAACAAGCTCCGTTTTGTAAGTTTGCGCTCACTAGCACAGATTTTTAAAGCTCCAATGAACTCAATTATATCAACTGGTGCTCGACACTTCTGAAAGATCAAGTAGAACAGAAAGATGTAAGAATACTTAGGAGGGCCTTTCATTTGGAGATTCCCTGTGCAATTCAAGCTCATTTTATTTTGCTCAAAAACCCAGCTTCTAGGTGGAGAAAAAAAAAGAAAAAAAATAAGTTAAGAGACCAATGTTTTTTTTTTTTTTTTTTTTTACATCTTTTTTCAATTGTTTTTTTATTATTATTATTATTATTACGGTCAAAGAGAATCTCAGGAAAGCTGACAAACTGTTCTCTAAGATTACACTACCCATGACCAGATCTCTCCATAAAGAAAACTGAATGCTCCCTCTTCCTCATTTTAATGACTGTTGGTGTAGTCCAAGTCTGAACCACACAACTACCAAGTTATGCTATTAAACACCCCAACGAAGATAACCCAAGGAACACACTTCAGTGAAGTTTAAGCCACCTCAACTGAGAACCTCCCCCTTCCCCTTTTTCAGGTGGATTTACAGTTAGCATTATCTTATGATAGGGCTAATCAAATGAAGCAGGGTGGGGAGGAGAGTCTGGCAACTTCAACCACCCCCCATTAGTTACATTCTCATTCCCCTCTAAGTCACAAGAGCTTGCAAACGCTTAAGTTTTAAATCTATCCATTTAAATAAAAATGGCAAAAGACGTACTCATACACCACGCAACTCAAGTTCCAACACTGTGATAAAGCATAGGAAAGCCTAAACAGCATCCTTGTTCTTTTAAGAAAAAAAAAAAAAAAAAAGAAAAAAAAAAAGCCTTAACAACAGGAGTTTTTTTCCCAGTCTGGAGAACAGAGCAAAGCCTCACCAACCTCTCACTACAGAGGCCAGCCATAGATGTAAAACCACGAAGCAGTTTGAAAGCACAGCTCTGCGGGCAAAAAGTACCACACCTGGAAACAGCCAAACCTGCAGTTACACGTAGCCTCCTTCCTAATAAGCTGTAATTACCACATCCTTGCTAACGATAGAAGCTCACGCGTCTCTGACCACGATAACAGGAGTCCGACGTGCAACACCAACAGGCTGCAGCACTTCTACAGACCCCCGTTTGGAAAACCCTGCGAGAACTTTTCCTCCAGCCCACCCGCTGGTGCGTTAATGTAAGCAGAGCACCCAGGGCTTGTGGCAGCCAAGCACCGCGACAGGCGGCCGAGAAGCCTCAAACCAGCCACGAGCCGAGCCCCCAGTTGGCAAGGGCTCCTCACACACCCGATTTTTTTCCCCTTTTACCACCCGGAGCCCACAGGACAGCACCAGACTCCTCTACCCGCTCCACCCCCACAGCAGCACGCTACGACCCCGCTGTAGGGGCTCCCCGCATTCCCCCTCCCGGCTCCCCGCGGGCCCAGCTCCGCGTCGGGGACAGGAAAACCCCGGGCCGGAGGGCAGAGCCCTGCCTGATATCCTCACACCGCAACAAAGCGAAAACCCCAGCCATCCCAGACCCGACCTCCTACTCCCCGGCTGGCTGCGCGGCCGCCCTCCTCCCTCAGCACTGCCTGCCTGCCCCCATTGGCCGCCGCCTCGATGCACCCGCCCCCGCAGCTGGGAGAGGAGTCGACGCGATAGCCCGCAAACACGTCGCTCAAGGGAGAGGAGATTGGGGGGCTGTGGAGAAACCCCGCCCCCTCCCCCCTTCCCGCGGGCGATTGGCGGGTCGAGAAAGCGAATCAAAGCGGGGGGGGGGGCAAAAGCAGGGAGAGAACAGGAGGCGAGGCGAGGAGGGGCGGGGCGCGAGGGCGCGAGGCTCGGCCCCTCCGGTGGTGAGACGCCGCTCATAGGCGCCGTTGCTTGTCATTTCACTCGACGCGCCCGCTAGGGGAGGTTGACAGGAACGACGCGATTGCGTTTGCGTGACCTGCAGGCGCGCAGGCGCACTGGAGGTGTGAGGCAGCAGGTACACTCGCTCGCTTCTGTAACCTTCCGCGATTCGGCGCGGGTGGGAGCTAAGAAAAAGTAGTGCCCTCCTTCCCGACAGAAATGACCTCAGGGCCTGAGACTGACCCAGCACAGGGCAGTCCCTGGCCACATGCCCTCGAGTGACAGAGCCAAATCGATGCTTAAAAGCTCCTCGGGTGAGGGAGGGCGAAACACCATCCTTTGGAGGACAGGAACAGGGTAGGTGCCATTGACTTGCGGAAAACGAAGTCCACAATTGTTGTGGTTTAACCCGGCCGGCGGCTAAACACCACACAGCCATTCGCTCACCCTCCCCCCTCCCTCTCTGGGATGGGGGAGAGAAACAGGAAAAGTGAAACGAGAGTTGAGATAGAGACAGTTTATTAAGATAGGAAGCAATAATAATAATAATAATAGTGTGTATGAAACAAGTGATGCACAATGCAATTGCTCACCACCCGCTGACCGATGCCCAGTCTATCCCGAGCAGCCGGCCCCCCCAACCCGGCCAGCCACCCCTCTATATTGTTTAGCATGACGTCAGATGGTATGGAATACCCCTTTGGCCAGTTTGGGTCAGCTGTCCTGGGTCTGTCCCCTCCCAGCTCTTGCTGCACCCCCAGCCTGCCCGCTGGCAGGACAGAGCGAGGAGCTGAAAAGTCCTTGGCTTGGTACAAGCACTGCTCTGCAACAACCAAAACATCGGCATGTTATCAGCATACTTCTCATCCTAATCCAAAACACAGCACTCTACCAGCTACTAGGAGGAAAACTGTCCTAACTGAAACCAGGACAACAATCAATAAGATTGTCAAGTAGGTATGTTTATTCAGCGCTGGGCAGCACGGTGGGAGGTAGTCCCACCAAACTCCTGTGCGCCTGACACGGCAACTTGCCTTGGTTATATGCAGTAAAGAGTTACATATGCATGAAGTTTCACAATACGCCTATACATATTCATAACCTATCCCCGTTTCATATTAGAATTAGTTCCAAGGAGTCATATCCATAAACTCCTCCCATCTGCGCTTGCGCAGTGTCTCCTGGTGGTGGTCATCAGGGGTCATGGGGGTGAAGATTGATGACTCTTCCTCGTCACCGCTAGTGGACCTCTTGTCTTTGCACAGACTCAGTTGCTCCTTGGCTCTTGTCCATCCGCAGGACCAGTCTCTACCAGTTTCTTAAGATAGGCTCATACTCTTATTAGGAGACTGACCTTGGTAAGGGGCCCAAGGCTTCTTGCTTTAGTTAATTTGCACAATGCACCATAGTTAGCAAAGACACTAAGTAGCATCCTAGTTTAATGCTGTCAGCACTCTCTCTCTACTTGATAAGATTTTCCTAACTCCCTCTCTCACCTGCAGCTTTACGCCATAACAGCAGACAAAGTGGTGTTATGGTTTATGGTTTTTACGTGTGGTTTACATACATTTGAGGACGAAGCGGGTGTGAGGGGCGCAGGGTTGCGTCCCCCTCCTGCCTCAGCCTCCTGAGGGGCCGCCATGGTGAGAGAGGGAGTTAGGATGCTACTTAGTGTCTTTGCTAACTATGGTGCATTGTGCAAATTAACTAAAGAAAGAAGCCTTGGGCCCCTTACCAAGGTCAAGGGGGATTTGCTGACCGACAGAGCGGACGCTAGCGATCTTGGGAGTAGATCAAGCAAATCCGAGGTTACCGCTGCATCCCAGTTTTTGGAGCCAGGACGGACCTGCTAATGACTGGATAAGAAGCAGGAGAAAGGTAAGCGGGCCTCTCACAATTGTGACAAGGTTATCTGGGTAATATTTGCAGCTGCTGGAGGGATATTAATTGGAGTGTTAATAATTGTATGTCTTATTTGTGGATGTCTGGGTATCTCATGTTGAAAGCATTTGTGTAAGCGTATGTGTTTGAGACAAAGTATTGTTGTGAAGTGAATTACTCCACGAGGAACACGGCCGGAGACGAAACAAACAAGTTTGGTTATTGTTTTAAGTGATATATTCTAGTAGTATGAACGAGGCGTGCAAGGGGCCTCTCTGTGTGGCTGTGTGATTGTGCTATGCGAGTG
>MU016689.1:295520-318886 GCA_011076525.1 Nettapus auritus | reverse complement strand
CCTGATCTTTCTGCTACAAGCAGAAGGTTGTTGAAAGTGCTCATGCAAGTACATGTATGTGTACATATATAAGCATAACCAGGAATACAGATCGAGATCAAGCTTTCAGTAGTAAAGAAACAAATTAGTCTGAATTCTCCATGTGCATTGCATCTGTTTCACTTGATCGTCTGTTTTTGAGACAGCTTTTCACACTGTTCAGGCAGAAAGTATGTCATTAATATTTTGATAAAGAGTCTGGCAAGCAAAAGAGCTATTTGCTGGTCACGTACATCCCATGCAACTCATATACCATACACTGTTGTTATTAAACAGGATAGCTCTTACCTGATAATGTAACATAAAGGATTCCAGCTGTACCCCCATGAATTTTGCTTTTACCTCAAAATCTCCTGCTTCTTCTGATGGACTGATTTCAAATATCACATTTTTAAACCTGTATATTTGAGAAATTAAAAACCACAGGTCATTACTGAACATGCAGTTCCTAGTGACATAATTATCTGAAGATATTTTTTTTAAGAATTCTATTTGTAACTACTAACTCTTATCTCCGTTTGGAATGAGGCTATACAAGCCAACAAGACCCAGCACTACAAATGGAAGCCTAACAGTTCTATGTCTGGGAGATCACATCTTCATGCAAGCACAACCTACTTCAGCACACGCAGATCCACACCCCATTTAGTGCAGAGTACCAAATCATTCAATTCAGGGTCAAAAAAAAAAAAAAAAAAAATAGTAACAGGCCACTTCTCTATGTCCTGCAAAAAATAGACCAATTTCTCAAGGCTAGCTAAATGCATATGAACAAACTTGGGCTAGCATTAAGTTGATTTTTCAGCAGTGAGAGGTATTGACCATAGTAGCAATTCACTAAGGAGGTACCCTTCCAGGACTGGAAGTGTGGCGCTGCAGGGGGGGGGGGGAGATGTGTCATCTCTAAATACTATTAAACTTCTCTACCAGCGATCTGCTCCTGTTTCACCAGACATAAAGAGAACTGCTCAGTGACCAATCACTACGAGGTTTCTTGCCTTGTGCCAGCCTACATAGTCAAAACAATGTCTTCACCTTTAATAGCTAAGTCTGCCAACAATGCTAACCACTAGACAGCCTGTCACCAACTCAGACACATCTCAGGACGAACAGAATGCAAAGACTCCCTTTAGCCCCAAAAAGAATTCCATTTGTCAACTGCAAGTGCCAAGACAAGTTATGAGAAAGAAAATGCAGCAATCCCACAAAAAAAAGAGGGAAATGGGTAAGCTATTTAGCTCTATCGAGTCATAAAACAACTCACTGGTTAACTTGCGGGTCCTCAGTCTCTAAAAGTACTCCCTTCTCATGAAGTCGAGTTGCTGTATATTTTAGAGAAATCTTTTTATGATTTTTGCCTTTCATCTCCCAAGGCTTCTTCAAGACCCTGGAAAAAAATTGATGTTCAGTCAAACAAATAAAGAGAAGTCAGAGAGCAAACATTTAATCCTATTTCGGTGAGTAGCTAAAACCAGTATAGCTGATCAACTGAGACCAACATGGCTGATAGATGATATATTCCTGCTAGTAGTTTATCTACAAAGCATTTGTAGCTCTGATCAGATCTTTGACTCTCAACTATTTACCAGTAACTTGCACTACAGGAGCAGAAAATTACGATACTTCATAGAAAGCAGTATTATTTATCGTTAGGCAAAAGAGAATGTTCTTATGGTTAACCAGTACTCTTAAAATGGACCGGTAAGAGTTACTTTGACGCACACAGAAACAAAATGAAACAAAGTGCAATTAATGATGTGATCCAAGATGACACGTGTTACGTATACTTATGTATGACCTGTGGCCCTGATAGATTTAGACTGTTTTTCATCTCACCTCCTCTTCAGTCTCAGTGTACTGTCCAGATGTTCAATGGAAAACCATTACAGTTGCCCATTTTGACCCATCAGATTACTCGTTACCCTGCTGCCTGTCCTCTGTCACTTCACTGGAGTTAAAAGTTTCTGTGTGTCTAAGAAAACAGAAAGACCTGGCCTACCTTTCATTTCAGATTCTATTTTAAACAACGGTGTCTGATGCCAGCAATTTCAGGCTTAAGGGCTAATATATTGCCCTTTTTCACAAATCTGTGCTTCACACCCTTTCCAATAACAAACCGCAAGGGTCCAAAGCCATATCTGAAGTTTCCTCGAAACAGGAAGTTACTTCTGCAGCATGTTCAGACGAAAAATGAGAGGGCAAACAAACCCAGTTATTTTAATTTTTTTCTTAGCCTAGTAAGGACGATGCTGTGCCTGTCGATGTAAAGAGGAGAGAAACTGGGAGGGCAGACTTTTTTTTTTTTTTTTTCCTCAGGAAAATTGTTTTGCACCGCTCCCTCTGGGACAAAAAGAGAACAATTCATGATCACTGCTGTCATTGTAAGTAACTATGCTGCTTTCATTCACTGCTCCAAGAAAGGACAATCGGACAGACTGACTAAGCAGCGTATGCATTATCTGGGCAAACCACCCTGTTCTCTCTGGCCTCTTTACACTTCCCGCACTCAAAGGGACAAAATTATTTCAAATATGTCTTTTTGACCCCATTTGGGGCACCACCACTCTCCCTGTACTTTCCCACCACGGCTGAGACCCTTCCCTAGAACCAAAGAGCCTAGCCAGAGAGCTTTGTGCAGATGGCATTACAATTCTTTTTAGCAAGACATGGTCTTTCTGTAAGGAGCATTTCTAGGGTCACAAGCATAGTTCTGAGATACTTACTTGCCCTTGCTGGCCAGGTTATCCAAGCAGGTTTTAATGTAGCTTTTGTAATAGTCCACTTGTTCCCCATAAAACGTAGCTTTGGAATTCAAGGCACTGTATGTCTGCTGCAGCTTTACCAATTCTGCCTTTCTTCTCTGACGGTATCTACGCTGATTTCGGATATCCTACAGCATAGAGCAAGACATACAGAGACCTACTGGTTATTGAAGCTCTCTGGCTGCTTGAGCCCAGAGCACTGAGACATACTGAGATGAGCTGATCTTATTTAGCCTTCCTTCAGGCTACAAGTTGTAGTAAGATTCCTCAGACACACTTGTCTCAGTTTAAGTGTCATCGCTTCTCGGTGTTGAACTACTCAACTCTACACAGCAGTTCGTTTGAACCTTTTGTTGCTTTCTCAAACTTCAACACTGTCATAGTGCATGTCAGTAGTGTCATAGTATGCGATCTAAGAAAGGCAGCAATTTTCGCCTCCGCTGGGTAGGAAGGGTACCTTACAAAGCAAGAACTATAACCATAACAGCGTACATCTGTCTTTGTCAGTCAGTCATTTGTAAGCATGCTACATGAGCAGCTGAATAAAAAAACATCACATGTTCAAGTCAACTTCTGTTTTCATTTCTGATACTTAATCTGATCTCTACGGGAGACAATCCATTCACTTTACATACATAATCTTTCCTACACAGTATTTTGTCAAACATATGATATGATGAAATGTGTTATCAACATAGCAACATACAACAGCATTATATCTCTTCCACAAGTTGTTTTGCTAGATTTCCACTTTAGCATTTTAGGTATTCTTGAATGGATATATTAAAACCAAAACAAACAAACAAACAAAAAACAATATTTAGGATTTCTTAAAGTTATGGGCAAAAACTTCCATGCATGATAAAGTGTATAGAGGCACTGTAACACTTTCTTAAGGTATCTGAGATTCTGGTAACACAATCATTTGAGAAAACATAAAATTCCAATAAAATCAAGGACTTTTGAAATGTGAAGAGATGGAAAGACTGCAGCAAATGGTATGCTTTGTATGTCTACCTACTGCAAAACTCATGCCTCCTGAAAACACACCAGTTTCCCAACACTGCAAACTGTGGGAAAAAAATCAACTATGACTAGGAAACCACCAACTGGCATACCTTTGCTATGTCATTGATTAGTTCTTGGTATTTATTTTTTGCATTCACTATCCCCAGTTCTCTCAACTTCTTCAGGCCTGTCTTGATTTTCTCTTTTTTTTCCCTGAAGATTTAAGTTGCCGTCCTCCCTTACAGACACAGATTTTTTCATCTTATCGGGAGTTTTGGCATCACAAATGGCCTGTTTCTGCATAGCTCTTTGATGCTCTGCTTCCTAGAAAAAATAGGAAATTACAAGTTCATCAGCAGATTCATTTTTTAAGGCGACAAAGAACTAGAATCAGGTAATCTGACAACTCTGACATAATAGGATAAGAATTTTGCTCAGTCATTCTGGTACTGACTCTGATGAATCCATGTTTGATTAACACATTCCACGTACAGGAACCAGTAGAAATCTACCTACTGTTTAAAAGTCTTCTAGATACCTATTTTCTGGCAACTCTCAGAGGACTACGATTGACACGTACAATTTATTTCCATTATATTCCTTCCTCGTTACTGTTACATGCTGCTCCAACATCAGCGGAGACAGCTTCACTATAGTACACAATGCAGATTGCCAAGCATACCCACATTCATTTATATAAAAACAGTTTCTCAGTCTAAAAAGAATGCGGTGAAACAAATTCTTCATACTTGCTCTGATGTAGCTGGAGTTTCCAATATTTCAGTCAGTGTCTCCCCTGGCTGGAAGCGGATTACATCAACAATTAAACGTTTTGTGCTGCAGAGAAACCGAGGAGAACAGGAGATTAAAATTTAAGCCCGAAGACCTCCAATATTGCTCTGCAATAACAACGGTTGTACTTACACTGAAGTAATATCATCACTGGATGCACTTAGCCAGACCTAAGTTAGACCAGACCAGAACTCTGATAATTGATTTACTTTTTTTGACACTGTTTTATCAGTGAGAAGTTTGGAAACTGATTCCAAAAGTGCACTTCAGTGCTTTGTAACAAGTATCAAAAAAACTCCAGGGGACATTTTTTTTTTCTATGTATGCTAACTGAACCAAAGTGGTTACTCGTCTCTAATGTAGCAACAAACAGGGTCATTCCTTGATCTCGGGATCAAAGATCAAGATCTGTGACTTAATCACAGCCAACGCCTAGTCTGAGGCAATTCTGTCCCTGAGGCAGATGACAGTACCAAATAGTGCCTTCAGTACTTTGCAATCAGGCTGGAATTATTTCTGGCGTAATGCAAAGTGCATCAACACCTTCCTTACCATCAACATCTTAGATGACTTCAAGCATGTACGTGAGATAAATCTTTACTTCTGAAATCAATGTCACCTTCTGGTGGATATGGAAATACTGACATATCTTTCAAGAAACCCAGTTAATTTAATGTTATTTCTTTTTTTCGGAGAGATCGTTGCTCCATCTAGGCCAAGTGTAAGCTGATCTGAAGAATTCTCAGTTAACCTATCCAGAATCTGAGCAGGAATGCATCAGAGGTGGTGAATGCCTAACCACATGCCAGGCCAGGTAGTTGCTCTATAAATCTCAGTAACAGGGATTTGCTTAAAACTGGCAAAGAATCAATATTAAGTCCTCCCAATTTAAAAATAAAAAAATAAAATCTGGCAGTAATAAAATCACTGTCTGTCCATTGCTCTGCTTTGATCAGTCTACAAACACCTCTCTAATCAGTCTTCCTCTACCAGAGTCAAGTCTGGTGGACAGAGAATGCAGAGAGTACAAAAGAGCATCATAAACTCAAAAAGGTGAGCGGCATCACTCTTATCATATCATAGTCATAGAATGGCTCGGATTGGAAGGGACATTTAAAGATCATCTAGTTCCAACCCCCCTGTCATAGGCAGGGACATCACCCACTAGATGAGTTTGCTCAGCTACGTAGACCCTATCACTGTCTTCCACTTCGCTCACAGGATAAAGACTTAATCTGCTCAAAGGCTATATAAATCAACAAATTCCATAAGAACTAGCAATTTCAGCAGTACAGCATCACATATGCTAGGCATTCAGTTACACATAGTATTTCCTTATGTCACATTTATTTTATTGAAAACATACACAAAGGGCATTATATAGGCAATTTTACATCAAGAGACCTCAGAGTTAAAAGTAAATTGTGATGAACGCTATGGGTTATTTACAATAAATCAATCCAACTGCTGCCATCACACTTACTCACAACTGGAATATTTTCTGTTCTAGTATGTTTTCCCCTCTGAAATCATCCAAGATACACTTTTAAAGAGCGATAAATTCTACAGTGACAAAGGACTAGCACGAACAAGTTTAAAAGCCACAGCATTTAAAGGACATGGCTACAAGTACAGTGTATTTTGAGTAACAGTACCACATTTGCTTGATTTAAACTTCAGTTCTCTTACTTTCACATGCAGATTAGCTGTGAAAATTCAGGTTCCCCACAGAAACCCTAAAGCCCTCAGGACAGCAAGTGCCACTGTTCTGTGTGCTCTGCTATCACTTGAGGGTTTTTTTGTGTCCCCTGGGTGTGTGAGCAAACACAAAGAGAGGGGTTCCCCCAGTCCTGCAGTCTAGGTTAGGACAGCAGTAGCACCCAAGGGAGAAAATACAGACGGGACAATTTGAAGTCACCTTGGTGATGACATCTCATTTTGGGGCATTTTGTTTTGTCTTTTAGACAATTTGTGGAGGTGCACCTGAGACTTGTGGTGCTTGTCATGAAAGGGATGGAGACCAAAGGGAAGTCATCTTCAGGTGATCATAACAGCTTAATGTCTCAGCATCCATAGAAGGGACAGCTGTGCAGGATGATGTGCAGCCTCTCGTTGGATCCTGCATTGCTGAACCTCTGGAAACATCTCTGAGTATGAGAAGTGCTGGGAGTGTCACAGGTGATATTTATTCCTGTATCCTGGGCTCAGAGAACCCTAGATAAAGTATTACTCTGATTTTTTTTATTGCTATTATTTATTAATCATCAGAATATTAAGAGTAATAGGAAGGTATTTTCATTGTGCTCTTGTATCAGACTCTTTGACAGCTACCACGAATTTTTAGCCAGCAAGTGGATATGAGAGAAGCATGTATGTATACATATTCTATACTATAGAAAAGACATAAAGTTGATGAGGGTAAATGAAATGGAGGGTAGGCGGCAGAAGCAAACAGGAGAATTAATGGGACAATATTTTCACATATATGAAGACAAAAAGAGAAAAATGCCTTATAACCATGTCAAGCTCAGCTGGAGATGGTTCTGGAAGAAACAGCTTTATCCCGTTAGAGGACAAGCAAGGCACGATGTTACCAAACTCTCCCTTCTAATTTCTTCTGTTGCTCATAATTGATCAGGTAAATGAAAAGACGTCTCACTCTAGGGAAATCTCTGCTTTTCTGAAGCTGAGCACGTGTTGTGCTGCCAAGGGAAGGAACTGAGTGCCCTGGCAATGCTCACCAGCATTGCACATAGAAAGAAGAAGGAAAAAAAAAAAAAAAGAGGGAACTATTAAAAATGGATGCCAAGAGAAGAGCACATTTGAGATGGAGAAAAGCTTTTACCCAAGTTTTGCTGCTTCTTCACAACAGGAGGGATTTGGTCCCTGCGAGATGCTCACTGCTCCGCGTGGTTCCTGCTTTGCAGCCCCTGCCCGATGCAGTTTCCCCCCACTCAGTTTGCTAACCTTTGTTCTACACACCGCTGTTTGCCCCCCTCGCTCCTCTCATCCAAGAGGGAAACAGCTAACGCTTGCCTTTTTTTGGGTCCCTCCCACCAGCCAGCAAGTACATTCAGAGGTGTTTTATTTTCCCCAGGGTGAGAGCAAAGAGAGGCTCCTTGATGCTCTGAGACAAGGACAGCGCGGACCAGCCAGGGCTGGGCTGCAGCCAGCTCCGCCAGCTGAATGCCTCCCCTGCGGCATGAGGGAACACATTGGCCTCTCTCACCTTCTTCCCAGCCTCCATCAGAGGCAAGAACAAGGGTGTTGGGGCTTGCAGCAGCTGGGCTGTGGAAATTAGGGTCTGGATGCAAAGGCTTGAGTTGGCTCCCTCCTCCGCACCCTTGGGACACCCATGCAAAGATAAAATAAAGCCGTCTGAGATAAAATCCTCAGCCTGCCATTCAGCTGATGGTTTCAGCAGCATCGGAGCCTTCTCCACCTTTAAAAGGAGGGTGCTTCTGTGGAGGGGACCAGCCCTGGTGCACCCAGATTGGGCATGCAGCCTGGCACTGGTTCCCTCCACACTCTGCCAGCCCTTGAATCCACAGCAGAGGTTCACAGAAGGAGAAGAACCCATCCTGCAGGCCAGACAGAGGACCCCAAGGATGCTGAGAGGTGCTAGGTGGGCCAAGGACACGGGATGTGCAAAACCCGCTGTGCACTGACAGCTTGAAGTTGGTGCAGCCAAAGAGTTTCCTGCAGGATGGAGAACCACAGTGGTAATTCATGAAAATGTCCTGGCAGGAAAACAAGTCTGGAGGAGATTTACCTGCCCCTGGGGGGCAGCTGTAGATGGGGCATGAGGTAGCAATGCACCTACAGGGCACAGCCACCTTCTGCTCCACACACAGTCCCCCAGGGACCCTCCTGTAGGGCTCAGCCCCCCAGCCACAGCCAGACAAAAAGGGCAGGAACATAACAGGGGTGTCCCAAAGGTCTGCAAGAGCCCAAGGTGCTGGTGGAAAAAGCGGGACAGACCCCCATATCCCCTACAGCCACCAGCGACAGATGTTTGTAGGGCATGTGGTGTGCAGGGGAGCTGGTGGGGCCAAGGGTTCAACCTCCAGCTGTTGCCTCCTTGTCCTTGCATGCTTGTGATGAGGCCCCCATGGCCCTCCCATCTCCAGGAGGGTACATGAGTACTGCTCTCCCAAGTGGACAGCACTGGAGGGTTTAGGCCATGTGAGATCAGACCGGTGGTTTTCTGGTCGATTTCTTTTCCAGACCCCTTAGAAGCTCTTCCCAAATTTCCAAGGGACTGCAAGCCCTGGGGTGAAGATGACTGCACCATTCAGTGCGTTCAAGCCAGGCAGCAAGGCTTCTCCAGACTTGTTCACCTGTTTGGGAAATTTACATTAATTACCTTGGTGGTGATTTAGGATCTTGCGGGAACTTTCAGCCTCCTTCCAGCCATGCATGGACGCACAGAGAAGTGTGAGAAGTGTGCAGGGCCATTGCAATGATCTTCCTCTTTAGCCAACCCAATGCTTCTGAGCAGGGCTTCACACACACACACACACACACACACACCAGTGTTTTCCAGAGCTCACAGCCTGCTCATGGATGCAGACGAGTGAGATATTGCATCTGCCACATGAGCCCTGCAAACATTTTTTAGGGGAACCTCTCATTTCAGGAATTAGGAGGTGGAATCTCTATGGGAACACCTCCTGATCCGTCTCTGGACCTTCTTGCCCAAGGGAGTCTCTCAGACATTTGGCCACCCAAGCCTGTTGCTTGTACCTGGGATTTTGTGCTTATGCTGCAATTTGTTTTCCTTCTTCTGAATCTGTTCATATTTGTTGTGACAACGGTCATGAAAAGGCCAAAAGGTCCTGGGCAGGACCTGAACTGTGCATCTTCAGCTAAGCCTGACTGGCATTGCATTTTCATGGAGCTATTGGCAGAAGATGACCCCATCTTCCCCTCTGTGCCTTCACACCCACCCCTCTCACCTCCTGCTTCTGCAGCTGCCATCTGCTTCAAGCTCTCCAACTGGCAAAGTGTGGATGGCCAAGCAAAAGCCATGGTATCTTCAAAGAAAACCAGAAGTCATTAACTGGAGGGAAGTCCAGCACTGGACCCTGACCTGCCATTCTGCTCAGAGAGCTGACCCTGCCCACACCTTTCCATAATTTCTGGGTTACCGGGTGCATTGCTGTGCTGTGGCACAGGCATGGAACTGATGCTGCTCTGAAGATGGAAGTGGGGTCTGAAAGACCCAGGAGCCCACCAAACAGCTGCCCCATGGGCTCCAGCCCCTCTCCCTCCTCTCCCAGACCAGCCCAGATCACTCATCCCCAGGGACAGGGATAGCCAGGAGGTGCAGCCTGATGGCCACCTGCCCTCAAGGAAAGGTCAGTCCTTCCTCAAGGAACCTAAAAGGCCAGTCCCCAGCACAGAAACTGAACCACATGGACACCTCAGTTACATTCCCATCAATAAAGTGTCGCATTCCTCATATGGCTGCTGGGAGGGCAGAAATCAGATCAGGAACCGCTGTGGTCCACAACACATGCCACCACAGCTGGAGGACTGTCTCCACAGCCAGCAGGTCCAACAGACTCATTTATCTCTGCACACTGAGCCCAGAACAGGAGGTGTAAGATGACCCGAACAGTGGGTTACACAAACTCTTTGGAAATGCAAACCACCGTCTGACAGGCATAAGGTCACAGCCGTCACACACACACACACACACGGGCCTGGGAATCACAGTTGAAATAGCATTGTAATGTGCTTATAATTTATTCATCAGCTGAATGAGAGCAGCAGCAGGCATTTTCATGGCACTCTTTTATCAAACCCTTGTGATGAACTTCATCCATTTTAAAAGAACAAACTAGAGTAGAAATGAAAACAAACAAACAAACAAAAAGAAAAAGACAACTTTATTCCACTCAAATTTAAACAAGCAGGAGAAAGGGCAGATCAAATAGGTTAAAAAAATACTGAAGGCCTTCTTTTCCCTTCATTTTTTCTTTTGCTTTGTTCTGAATCTTTCGAACTTTGCATTTCCCTGCTGGTGGCTACTTTGATGCATGAGGCTCCTGTTAACCTGGATGCTGCTGACTGCCTATTGAAAGCATCTCTTCATCTCTGTGATGAGTTCTGCTTGAGGATCTGCTTGCCCCATTTTTAAGTGAAACAGAGCCAAAAGGTGAATTGTGGACAGACTTTTATCCTCAGAGATTCACAGTCACTTCCCCTGAGCACTTGGACCTGCTCTCTAAACCAAGTCCCTATGTAGGTGAGGATTGCATGTTGATTCCCCTCACTAAATGCTTGGGGAGCTTATGGGGAAATATTTGCTTGGCAATGGGGCCTTGCTGCCTGTCTTGAGCTCCATCACCATGATGCTGGGCTACCCTCTGGTCTGGGACCAAGGTTTCAGGTGCAAATAACAGAAGAAATGCCCATATTCCTCCGTCACTGATTTTTCCTTGACAGAGAAACCAGTCTGCGAAGCACGGCTGGAGACCTGAACCAGCTGACAGCACTTCAGGGAAGAGATGAAGGAAACAATCTAGTCCCCTGGTTGTCTTCTTTGTACCTACAGTGGCCTAGATTAAAAGAAACAAGGTATAAGTTGGGGTGGGGGAGACCTAAAAGTGACAAGAAGGAATGCTAACTGGGAGGTGAGGTGAGCCCAGAGGTAAGCTGACCTAGAAGCAAGCTGATCTCCAGTTTGGGGAGTTTGAAGGAGCAGGTTGAACAAATATGGAAGAACTGCTTGGAGAAACATGCCTGGGACTGCTTAGGACAAGCTGATACTGCCTTGGTTCAGGAAGGCAACAAAGTGGACCTCCAGGTGTCCTGCACTGATTCAGAGTCCTGCAGAAATAGCTGTCCTTAGTTTGAATTACAAAGGGCTCCCGGGGGGCTGTGAGCAGTTTTTAGGGCAGCTGAGCAGAGCTCCTACCCCTGCCTGATCTTCTCTATCACAGCAGCATCTATCTGACAGTGTTCAAGTCCAGGCTGGGCTCCCAGAGCCACCAGGGTCCCTGCCAATGCCTCGCCAGAGCAGAGGAGCAGAGCAGGGAGGAGGCATCAGGAGAGGAGATGGCTTTGTGTTTTAGCCTAGGCTGGTCCTGTTCCCTGGAGGAAGGAGCAGATGTCTCATCCTCAGAGCCACTCAGAAAATAAACTGGCTAAAGTTCTGTAGAAAATCATGTGAGTTGATTGTGCCCTGGGATCTGAGCAGTGTAGATGGGGCCAGCCCTCTCTTCCCACCTCTTGTCCCCTCTCTCTGCCAGCTCATGGGGCAGTAACCCTCCAGTGTGACACCAAGGCAGTATTCACATTCCCAAAGCTCCCGTGGCAGACTTCTGCTGTTGCTAAGCAGAGGAGTTAACTCTCAGTTTGTCGTCGTTCATGAATGCGGCGCTCAGGAAGGAGGAAAGAGAAGAGAGAGATTAAAAATAGATGATGAGAACAAAGCAGAAAGGTCTTAAAGAGAAGTTTTCATCTCAGATTTACATAAGGCACCAGTGGTATCTGAGGTCCAGTTTACAGAGACTAGCTCTTCGTCTGGGAGCTGGCTTAGGAGAACCAAAGAAAACATAGGTCCACTGCTAGGAGAACCAAAGAAAACATAGGTCTGCTGCTTGATGGGGAAGGTCTCCTCACAGACAATGACATAGGCAAAGCAGAGACATTTAATGCCTTCTTCGCCTCTGTCTTCAACACTGATGATGGGCTTTGGGACCCAGGGTGCCCTGAGCTGGAGGACTGTGACGGTGGGAATGACAAACTCCCAACCGACCCTGAACGTGTGCGGGATTTGCTGCTCCACCTGGATCCATACAAGTCCATGGGTCCGGATGGGATTCATCCCAGGGTGCTTAAAGAGCTGCCTGACATCATCGCGGGACCTCTCTCAATTATTTTTCAATGATCTTGGGAATCTGGAGAGGTCCCGGTAGACTGGAAGCTGGCAAACGTTGTGCCAATTTTCAAGAAGGGTAAGAAAGAAGACCCTAGCAATTACAGGCCTGTCAATCTCACGTTAGAGCCTGGTAACATTATGGAGAAGATGATTCTGGGAGTTATTGAAGTGCACCTGGGGGACAATGCAGTCATTGGTCCCAGCCAACATGGGTTCATGAGGGGTAGGTCCTGCCTAACAAATTTAATTTCCTTTTATGATAAGATCACCCATCCAGTCGACCAAGGGAAACCAGCTGATGTGATCTTTTTGGACTTCAGCAAGGCTTTCGACGCGGTTTCCCATAGGATCCTACTGGACAAAATGTCCAGCATACAGCTTAACAAAAACATCATATGATGGGTGAGCAATTGGCTGACAGGCAGGGCTCAAAGGGTTGTGGTAAATGGGGCCACATCAGGCTGGCGGAAGGTCTCTAGTGGGGTCCCTCAAGGCTCTATTTTAGGGCCAGTCCTCTTCAGTGTTTTTATAAATGATTTGGATGTAGGACTAGAAGGTGTTTTGAGCAAATTTGCCAATGACACTGAACTTGGAGGAATTGTAGACTTGGATGAGGGTGGAAAGGCCTTGCAGAGAGATCTGGACAGGTTGGAGAGCTGGGCGATCACCAACCGCATGAAGTTTAACAGAAGCAAGTGCCGGGTCCTGCACCTGGGACGCAGCAACCCTGGCTGTACATACAGACTGGGCGACGAGACGCTGGAGAGCAGCCCCGCAGAGAGGGATCTGGGGGTCGTGGTCGACAGCAAGTTGAATATGAGCCAGCAGTGTGCCCTGGCAGCCAGGAGGGCCAACCGTATCCTGGGGTGCATCAAGCACAGCATCGCTAGTTGGGCGAGGGAAGTGATCGTCCCGCTCTGCTCTGCGCTGGTGTGGCCTCACCTTGAGTACTGTGTGCAGTTCTGGGCACCACAGTACAAAAAGGACATTCAACTGTTGGAGAGTGGCCAGAGGAGGGCGACAAAGATGGTGAAGGGCCTGGAGAGGAAAACATATGAGGAGCGGCTGAGGTCACTGGGCCTGTTCAGCCTGGAGAAGAGGAAGCTGAGGGGAGACCTCATCGCAGTCTACAACTTCCTCGCGAGGGGGAATGGAGAGGCGGGTGACCTATTCTCCATAAACACCAGTGATAGGACCCGCGGGAATGGGGTGAAGCTGAGGCAGGGAAGTTTAGACTAGACATCAGGAGGAAGTTCTTCACTGAGAGGGTGGTCGCCAAAGAGCAAAGCTGTTCCTTCAAAAAATTGATGGAGAGAGAACAAGCACAGGGTTTGTGGCAGAGCACACCACACAGAGAGCCCCACTTGCAGGTGTGTAGTGCCTGTCTGTGGGAGAGCAGTGCCCAGGCTTCCCAATGCTCTGTTTCTTCAGTGGTTTCTATTTTCTGTGAGAAGTGGATGCTTTTGTGAAAGAGGAAAAAAAAAAAAAAAAAAAAAAAAAAAAGTTTGGGAGAAAAAGAGCAATATTCCCTCTAAAAACAGGCCTGATAGAAAATTTTCAGCCTGCCCTATTGAATACACCAGGGTTTTCTTTACTTTCTTGCATGATTACCTCTTTCGTTAACATTCGAGACAGGGAGCAGGTGGAGGTAAGTCCTGAATGGTGACAAACTCTGCTTCTCCCATCCTTCCCACCATTGGGCTGGTTCAGCCTGTGTTGGAGGCTGGCTGCAAGGAAAGCTCCTTCAGTTACCACAGAAATAGGGGCAAGCACAATCCCAAAAGGGTTTGGCTCTAGCTGTTTGGATCAACCCTATATTGTCCTCTGGGCAAAGCCATGTTTCTTCAGAAGCTGGGACATGGCATTAATGAAGCAGTGCAGGAAAATCCTTGTGGTGTAACATCAGTGGGAAAGGGTACAGCGTGGCCCTCTGGGTTGGATGCTTCCCTTTACTCATCTGCAATGAAAGCAGGGCATGTGGAGGGGCAGCTGGAAGTGGGTGCTAAGGTGTTTGGAAACAATAGTGTCCATAACATTAAACCTGGTCATTTGGGAGGTGGGGACAGAGGCATGAATGAGGCTGATAGGGTTTGGGGTGCAGGGAGATGTAATGAAGCAGTTAGAGTGGGGCTGTTGGGTTGGGAAGAAGTGGGATGAAGCCAGTGACTCATTGCAGATGGATGGGATGTGACAGGTAGAGCTGAAGTGCTTTCTCTCACTGCTGAGAGCACCGTGCCTGCAGCCCTTCCAGATGTGGCCCAGATGTTGAGGCACTAAGAAGGGTGGCCAAAGCCAGCAGTGATGGAAGCACCTGCCACCCAGGGAGCACTCGGCTCCTGGCCCACATGTCCTGCCAGTCAGCCTGATCACATATCATCAAAATGTTAAATACATCAACCAAGATGTAAATGTGAATAATATGGGACCAAGCTCCTGGCAGAAAATTTCCCCAGCACAACACAACCCAACCTCTGCAGAGCTCCTCCAATAAGCAGCTTCTCAGCCATGCAAGCAATGTGGAAGTGTTCGTGATCCAGACATCCAGCCCACAGGCTGAAGGCCTGAGAGCGGAATTAAACAGCTTTCTACAAACCTGTGCCAGTCCTGGCAGGGACAGTTTCTGGGGTGAGATGGGATATTGCAAGGGCCTATACCCCTGGCATGTCAAACTGCCAAACCCCAGAGTGTTTTACAGCCACAGGCTCAGGACCAGGCACCAGTGTCGGCTACAGAGCATTTCTGGAGAAGGTGATGGGGGCCTCCTTGGGGGGAGCTGGAAGAGCTGGAGGAGTATGAGGGGAGTAGTGACAGGAGGAGGGAAGGGAGAAAGCTATGCTTGCTGCAGGGGCAATGGCAAATTTGTCCTGGTAGCAGCTGGTGCATGGGGCAAGCATGCTGCCTCCTCCCAGGGCCACGGTCTGGGGAGTGAGACATGGCTCCCAATGCCAGGAGGGGACTTCACTGTCCACCTGCAGCACAGGCTGCCCCAGATCACTGCTGGATCCATGACAGCTATCCCATACATTCAGGAAAGTCCATGGGTCTGGAAAAGGTGGATTACAGGTCTAATGGTTACCCTTAGGGCTGTCCTCAGGGTGGGAAAGCAGTGAGTGGTGGTAGAGGAAAGGCAGAGGGGTGAAGCTACACAGGGGTGGAGGGATGGTCAGGCACACCTTCTCCAGGTTGTTTGTCCAAGGAGCTTGGGCCACTGCAAGGTGAAGTAGCCCTGCCATGTGCAGAATGATGAAAGCAATGCCTAGCAGAAATGGATTAAGGACCAAGTCCTGGACAGAGTAACGTCCTGCAGCAGTGAGTCCCATGGTCCAGTGAAGTAACCATTCCCCATTATCGGTTCCCACTTTCTGGACAGTGCCCTGTTGTTCTTGCTGCCTGTGACTGCTTTGATCTTTTTAATTAATCTCATCTCTAAAGTAACCACTCCTCAATCTCTCTCTATTGCAGCATCTCAAGGTCCTTTACCATTTCATCCCTAGACTCCATGTAATCCAATGCCATAGATTTACATCAAGATATTATATGATTTTTACTTTCATTCATCCACAATTTTTATTTGACCGTAAGTACACAGAGAGCAGAAATATCCTTCTAGTAAGTCTGATGTTTTGGGGGACATTACAAATAATTCAGAACTCACCATAGCATTTAGCTATTAAAATGATCCCCGTTAGAACCCCTTTAATTCTGTATCAGGTAATACACATCAACTTTTCCTTATCAGTGCCATGTTACCTCCTCATTATTTTTCCTGTCTTGGCCGAGAAAAGACTTCCAGCTCACATGTGCGTCTGTGCCAGGCACACTGCAAGCAGCTGAGTGGCCCCATATGCTGACAGGCTGGTGTGTGCATTAACGCTTCCAGAAGCAAGACCCAGACTTATGCCATCTGCAGTTGTGCTGTGCTGTTTGTCCTTCTGGATCATCGCTTTGTTCTTTGATTCAATACCTGCTAAGGAATATGAGCTTGCAGGCACCGTCTGAGGTCTTAACCTTGCTTTTGTGTTCACAGCACCACATGTGGGGCTGTGGTGGGCACCACCTTGACCCTGGAGCTTTCTTTCCTCCTCGGGTGGATGGGAGGAAGGAACCCAACCATTTTCTGGCTGTGGTACCTCATGCATCTGTGGAGCCTGCGGGAGCACTGTCTGTTTCGATGTCACCATTGGGTGTTTGGGGATTGCTATGGGATGCTTGCCATTTCCCAAAACACCTCTGTGTTGGGACCACCAGCCTCTGTGCCCAACAGCCTCCATAGGAAAATAGCCTCCAAACTATCAGCCTCTACATCCTTGCCCTGCAGTGCAGCAGCTCCATGGGGGACCATGGACCAGGACGTCAGGGAGAAGCCATGCCAGGATGGTGGCCACCCACCCTGTCCCTATCCCGGTGGTGCTCTCACCGTCACCCAGCACCATTTGCCCACCAGGAAAGGGGAACACATTGCTGTGGCTGATCCTTCCCCAACACCACACTGACATGGCTGCGTCCTCCACCCTCCAGAAGCCACCACTAAGAACATGGCGGGCATGCTGAGGGGGCAGTGGTGAAAGGAGGGGGTGCTGTTCCTTTAAGAACTCTGGTGGGGGCGTATCTCCACGGGGATGGGGCGTGGTTCCACGGGGTGGGGGCGGGGCTACACAGGGGATGGGCGTGGTCACACATGGAGCGGGCGTGTCTACACATGGAAAGGGCGTGGCTACAAGATGGGTAGGCGTGGGTACATTGTGAATGGGCGTGACCCGGTGGGCGGGGCGTGTCCCGGGGGCGTGGCGCGGCGCGCTGAGGTCAGCGGCGAGCGGGCGCCGTCACAAAAAGAAGTGGCGGCAGCAGCAGGGGTCGGCAGCGCGGCGGTGTGGGAGGAGGAGGAGGAGGAGGAAGAGGAAGAAGAAGAAGAAGAAGAAGAGGAGGAGGAAGAAGAAGAAGCAGCAGAAGAGGCGGCGGCGGAGGAGGCGGCGGCGGAGGAGGAGGAGGCGGCGGAGGAGGAGGCGGAGGCGGAGGAGGAGGAGGCGGAGGAGGAGGCGGCGGCGGCGGCGGCCGTGCCATGGCCCAGCAGCAGATGAGCAGCTCGCAGAAGGCGCTGATGCTGGAGTTGAAGTCGCTGCAGGAGGAGCCGGTCGAGGGCTTCCGCATCACTCTGGTGGACGAGTCCGATCTCTACAACTGGGAGGTGGCGATCTTCGGGCCGCCCAACACCCTCTACGAGGGGGGGTACTTCAAGGTACGCCTCGGCCCACCCGCAGGGCCTCCGACACCACCGTCCCCCGCCTCGACCGCCGGCCTCTGTCGCCGCCGGCAGGTCCCGGCCTCCTCCCGCCGGGATTTGGGGGGGCCGGGTCGTGCCTTCCTGGCGGCCGCCGGGAGCCCTTTGGGCCGGGGGCCTAGTGCCCGGGGGGTTGGGATGAGGCTGGGGGGCGAAGCCGCGGCCTCCCGGCCTTTTCTCCCTTTATGTTCTGCTTTTTTTTTTTTTTTTTTTTTTTTTCCCAACTCCCACCCTGTATTTTTACTTAAAGCAGAGGCTCTGTGCCGAGGTGAGGCCCCCCCGGCCATGGTCAGTTGGGAGTGCCGGCCTGTCAGGCTGCCCTCTTTGTCAGAACTTGGTGATGCTGTGCGTTGGGTTGTGGGGGATTTTGTCCCCCGGTCGTCCTCCCTCCCCGAACTTAAGAGGATGGCACTCAAAGGGCTACAGCAATGCTTCGTGGACAAAGGTAGATAACCGCTTCCAATTCCTCTCTCTCTCAATCTTCCTGTTAGTCAAAAAAAAAAAAAAAAAAAAAAAAAAAAAAAATTTTTTGTGGTAGTTATTTCCCTACTTGTAAATACAGAAAGCAAGAAGTCTGGCACCTCCTTGCCGAAAAGGAACAGGACTTAAAGAAGGCCGGCATGTTTTGCTTAAAAGAAACAAAAGCTTTGGTGAAGCAAAATATACATTGCACTGGACATTTCTCTCTGTGCTTCATGGCCACGTGGGCTCTGGCAAAACCATGTCACTTCCGGTTTGTATCTCCCAGGAGTTATCGATTTAGTGGTACCTCCAACATCTTCACTTTCCTGCCAGTCAGCCCTTTGGCTTCTGTCAAACCAAACAAAAGCTTGGAGGATCTCTTTGCTTGGCTAATGTGCATCTTCGGTGCCTCTCGGGACCAAGGTTTAAGCACTCTGTCCCACAAAACCAAAATAACCTGTAGCTTGGGGAATAATGGATTTGAGTCACGTTCAGCGTGGGCCTCATTGTTTAGAAGGAAGGGAAGGTTTTGGCACGAGGCTTTCCTTTTGTACTGTGTTGGCTGGCTTACTCATGTAGGTGCGATATGTATATTCTTAGACTCACCTCCATTATTACTTTGTCAGGAAGTCCCTGCAGTCTTGGATTGGTAACTGGGCCACTTCTACATCGGAATGGACTGGCCACCACTTCCTGCACTTGGTTTAGTCATCACTTTTTTCAGAGAAATTACGAAGGGGTCAAAATACTTGGTTTAGGAGCCGCCTGGCCCATGCGTTTGTAACTGTTCTTGGAAAGAAAGCTGAAGCAGCCAGTGGAATGATTTGAGGATGTGCCTCTAGCAAGTGCAGATCTTGGCACAACTGCTGGTGTTACCTTACACCAGAATTGTGATTGCAATGGCTCTTGCTGTTTGGTGTACTTGAACTGTAGGGCCTTTTCCTCTAAATTCTTCTGTTTGAGAGTGGGAGGTCTCACAATGCCTCTGTCCCCTCTGCAGCAGAGAATTCCCTTCAGGCAGCGTGACCAGAGCCTGTCGTATGGAGGTTCTGATCTCTCCTCTATAAGGAACCATGCCTGCTTGTTTCATTTTGGTAGCATTTGATCTTTGGTTATTCACCCTAAATTCTCAGCTCCTCAAAAAGCAGTCTTAGACCCAAATTTTATCCTAAGAGAGAAGGATTCCTGTTGTCCTGATCATGAAGTTTCTGACTTTTCTTTGTAGTGAGCCTTTAAGGTAAACCTTAGGGTATGTTAGGGTTGGCTTAGTAAGCGTTTTAGAGATGAGACTAGCAAGACTGAAACTTTATTTGGTCGAGTTAACTTCGTGATGTACTCAAATATGAGTTGAATGTTGATGTACTCGTATTTGAGTTGTGGAAAGGGTGTTAAGCTGAGATGGGGAAGTTGAGGGTGGACATCAGGAAGATGTTCTTCACCAAGAGGGTGGTCGCACACTGGAACAGGCTCCCCAGCGAAGTAGTTGGCACACCAAGCCTGTCTGAATTTAAGAAGCGATTGGACTGTGCACTTAGTCACATGGTTTAAACTTTTGGGTAGACCTGTGTGGTGCCAGGAGTTGGACTTGATGATCCTTATGGGTCCCTTCCAACTTGGGATATTCTATGAATGCTACTTCAAATCAGCATCTGATTTATCTTTAAGGTTTCTTGGCTTGATAATTTAAATATCTATCTATCCTGATCTATGTTCTTAGTTTTCTAAGATTAGGTAAGTAGAATTTGAAATAATAGTAAAAATAAAAGGTTATGTTGTGTAATTGTGTAGAATTTCATGGTGATGAGAGTTTAGCAATTTTTCTTCCACTTGCTTGAGGTGTAGTTTGAGGGCAGGGATGGGAAGGAAAATACAAAATCTTTTGGTTAAATTTAAGTCTAAATATTTTGAGGAATACCTGCATTTAAAGTGACTTTATCAAAGTGTTAGTGATGCTTGGTTAGGAATACAAATGCTTGATTCATGTTCACGAAGCTTTCAGAACTGGTAACATTAGCTTTTGGCACCTCGTTTATTCTTGGAGAAATACGACCTTTCTCTATGGATTGTTGAACTAGCTGAATAAACTGAAATGAGCAAAGTGCTCTCTCTGCACCTCTTTGGAAGGAGCTACTGCTGTTCAAAGCTGGTCTAACATTTCAACCAACTCTGGTTTCTGTTGCTAATCCAGTAATTGTATCACTTGATAAATTTAAGCAAAAAACACGTCCTGCTTAGTGCTTTTAAATTATTGATACCTTAGTGCAGGCTGTAATAAAACCAGTAACTTCCAAAAACTTTAGCAACTGTTTTTTGCTGAGCTTATATAATCAACTACTCTATCCTGCTTAGCTCTGCTGTAGGACTTCATAGCTCAGGACCTCTCAGCTGGAGGGATAGGGCAGCAGCTTTCAGAAATGACCATCTCACACAGAGCTTGGTTTGGGCAGAGCAGTCCTGAACCTCATGTTCACACTGTACAGTTAGCTGAAGGTGCATGTCTTGCAGTGGAGGCTGGGTCATGAGTCCAAGTGTGTCTACACGGCTGTCCTCTCCCCTGAGAGTCTCTGGCTTATCTAGTGACTTTCCATGGCTATCCAGTATGACTGGGAATAACATTTTGGGCAACCCTTTGCTTGAATTCTGGATTACCACCCTCAAGGAAGAAGTTAAGCTGTCTTGTGCACTGGTTACCTCTCATTCCCTGCTGGGGAGACAAAAGTAGCATGTGGTCAGTAAAGCCCTACCAAGAGGTCCCAGGATGAGAGCAAATGTCCATCCCTCAGTTCCTGTCCCCAAAGAGTTGTCTGTCAGTTTGACCAAAGTTTCTGCCAGTGTTCTGGCCTAAATCAGTTGTATTGGGCTACAGGTACTTGATTGCAGTAGGTGAACTTGATTTTTGATCTCTGACTTATTCAGAATTTGCTTAAAGGAGAGAGGTGGGTACACCTTGGGTGTTTAAGGTATGATTTTCTCGCAGTTGGTTCAGCTGCTGAGGTTTTTTTTGAATGACAAAGGGAAGACTTCTCAGAATAAAATATTTCCTGTCAGGGTCATAGATGGAGTTGTTTCTTTCTTCAGCTGGGGAGAACATGGTGCGATGGAACAGATCTCTGTATCAGGCTATTGAGCTATGCAGTAGTTGTGAATTGCTCTTGAAATTATGGGAGTATGTTTCTTTGGCTTTTCAGACAACTATGGAGTGGAGAAGCAGATTACAGTGTAGTCTGCAGAACTGCATGTAAACAGTTTGTTCATGCCACCTGAAGCCACTTGTTTTTTTTGTTTGTTTTTTTGTTTTTGTTTTTGTTTTTTGCATCTGCTGCTTAAATGGGGAGCAGTACAACAGCTTATTAAGTTGCAATCTGGTGATAATAAGTGTCAGTTGTGATAGATATTAATGGCTGAGGTTTTTGTATGGTGAAACTCTTGCCATATCAGTTGCCAGTTGGTATCTGGGTGTGAGAAAAATCTCAGATTTTCTTCAGACAAGATCTTCTGTGAAGCTATTTTATTCACGATTGCAATGGCGGGCGTCCTGCCAATTAGGAGCGCATTTTAGTAAACAAATCATAACCTTTTATTCCCTATTACCCGATGCCTGATCACCTCCCCTGTTTCCTCATTGGCTGAGTACTACAGGTTCACAAGCTACTTGATGCTCCTCTATACCATATATGTACAATTTTTTTTTTTCAACCCTTTAATTTCTCCTTTTTTATATTTTGAGAACTTGTGATCTTTTACTGTTCAAACTGCTCATCCTGTTTTTCTCAAGCTTCTACCTTATTTTGGAATAGTGAGGCCTTCTACTGTCCACTTATCTACTTAGCATTTCTCCTTTTTATGACTACACAGCTACCTTGGAATACAGAAAAGTAATTCTCTACTGCAAAAACACAACTTTGTTTCTCGCGTGGGTAACGTGTCCCTCAATCTGCTTTGAAATCAATGTCATACTTTAATGCCTTCAAAACTTGGGGACTGATAAACCTCAGAGTTTTAATCAAGTGATGAACTCAGGACACTAGCAGAACTATTAGAACATGCTTCTTGGTTGCTTACTTAAAGCTCTGTATTGTTTGCTACAGTTGTACCTTTGCAGCACAACTTCTGTCTTTTACAAATGCAACTTTTCTCATTTTATAGTTGCCTAGTATTCTGCTTAGGCTGTGAGCAAACCCTTCAGTGAATGTGCAGGTAACAAAGCTTCTGTTTGTAAAATTTCCTGTTAATCACGTAGTGCTACCTAAAAGCACAATTTGACCAAGTATGCTGTGTCAAGAGGCATGTTTAATGTAGAACAAGAGTCAATATTAAAAGCTCCTTCAGAGGTGATTTGGGATGGGTAGATGAAAATGAGTATACCTAACATGAAAGGAAACAAGCAAAATTAACTGTATTGTTAGTTTGATAGTTCTTAAGGCAATTTATTTCAGAAGGTATTTTTGCTACTTGAATGAGCAAGTCTTGACACATAAGCTGGTGTGGGGGGAAAGCAAGCATTATGCTTAGTTTTCTCAAGTAATTTGGGGGCTGAGGCATTGTTTTCCATGGTTTTTGTAAGTTGTTAGCCATGTGCTGAGTTCTGTATTGTTGCATCTCGGTTTCTTCCAAGGGATTTGCTTGAATTCAAGGCAATTTGCAATATGTGAGAATAATTATTTTCAGAGCAGGAGATCAATACAGAACTTTCTCCCACTTGTCTGAGAGCAGGAATGAGCACCATGTTTAAAAATTTGGTGCTGTAGGCCGGTGCCCAGAAAGCTTGAAATTAAGCAAACAGAAATTTCTTGAGCATTTAAATGTTCTACCAGTTACATAATTCTAACTTCTCAAAAATATTACTTGGTGCCAAGAAAAAAAATGTGTGGTACTGTCTGCACAGAAGCTGACTTCTACAAGCCTCTGAATTGCGAGCTCCTAGAGAATTTCTCTCGGTGTACTTAATTTTCAATTTTTGTTGCCTTTAGGTATCATTGATGCTAATAAGCAGAGGTTCGCAACTAAGGGGCATGGAACTGCTTACAAACAGAACGTGCAACTGCTGCTGCAGGTCTCAAGAGCTCCCATGTGGAGCTGGCAGTCCGCGAAGTGGAAGAACAGCTAAGCCATCTGCAAGCAGGGAGGGAAGATG
>MU016689.1:264155-295420 GCA_011076525.1 Nettapus auritus | reverse complement strand
TGTTTTCCGTGGCTTTTGTAACTTTTTTAACCATGTGCTGAGTTCTGTATTGTTGGATCTCAGTTTCTTCCAAGGGATTTGCTTGAATTCAAAGCAATTTGCAACATGCAGGAATACATTTTTCAGAGCAGGAGATCAATACAGAACTTTCTCCCACTTGTCTGATAGCAAGAATGAGTACCATGTTTAAAAATTTGGTACTATAGGCCAGTGCCCAGAAAACTTGAAATTAAATGCTCAAGAAACTATTTGTTTAAATGTTCTACTAGTTACATAATTCTAACTTCACAAAAATATTACTTGATGCTAAGAAAAAAAGTGTGGTACTGTCTGCACAGAAGCTGACTTCTACACGCCTCTGAATTGTGAGCTCCTAGAGAATTTCTCTGGTGTACTTAATTTTCAATTTTTGTTGCCTTTTAGGTATCATTGATGCTAATAAGCAGAGGTTTGCAACGAAGGGGCATGGAACTACTTACAAACAGAATGTGCAACTGCTGCTGCAGGTCTCAAGAGCTCCCATGTGGAGCTGGCGGTCCCCGAAGTGGAAGAACAGCTAAGCCATCTGCAAGCAGGGAGGGAAGATGCTGCTCCTGATGCTGGTTCACTGACACTAAGCACAGTTATGATCTTTGGCTCAAAGGCCTAAGAAATGCCTAAACTGACTCTTGCTGTGCTGTTGCGTGTAGATTTTTGGTAGGTTACACCTGTGGGCTGCACAGACCCCTCCAGACTGCTTTCTTCAGGGCAGCTGCCTCTCCGCAGGAGGCAGCAGGCAAGGTAATGATGGCAGCAAGCCCCTAGCTCTTCCCCTAGGGCTTCTCTCAGCCAGGTGGGATTCTTGTATGTGTTCCAAAGGCAGATAATGATTTGCCAATCTGTTGCTACCTGAAAATACAAGTTTATGTGCAATTAGGCACTGCTGTATGACAAGAGGAAAAGCTGCGGCACAGCCCACCTCTTCAATTTTCAGTCTAATGGCAAGCTTTTGACTTGGAAAAGATTAAGTACTGTTGGCTTGCATATTTCTTTTCCACTATTTGGCTCTACTTCCATGAGTTTGCACAGAGTGATCCTCAGACAAGGTAAAATACAACACTATTTTTTTATTATTTTTTTTCTTGGATAGCAATGCAAAGAACTGTGCCTCTAATGTTCTTGCCAGTCTGTTCAAGAGTTAGTAATTAAAAGCATGTAGACAGTTTTAGGTCTGGCTAATATTCTGGGAATTAGTGGAAACTCTTGAATCTCTTGTGTTAAGAGGGTGTTCTTAATTTTTTTGTTCGGCTAGTAAATCCCAAAGTTCTCCAGTATGCCATGACATTGTGCAATGGGTGTCTGAGTGTGAGATGACTTCTGTAACTTCTCAAAAGTTCAAGCATGTTTTTTACCTTGCTGTTTCTAAAGTCATACTTACACTGCCCACTGTTTTACAGGGAGATAAATTCACACTGAGTATCTCCTTTTTAGTAGCATTTTAAGTCTACTGCGTGATGCTCATTTTGTATCGGAAGGTGGAAATGCCAAGAAAAAAAACTGCTTGTTGAACCTTTACTCAGGTGTTTTTGACATGCAGTTTGGCTCTGTGGTTTTTGTCTGTCCTCAGGTATTCATGATAATGAATGGTGTGGACTAAATGGTGGATGTTGAATTTGAATGTAGCTGACTTACATTTGGAAATATAACCAAATTACAGATGGACAGTATTGTGGATGGACTAGAGGTTTTGTTAATTATAACTTGGGCTGTGTGTGATCAGGTGTGTATGTACAGATATGACAACTCACAAAACTTGCTTGCTGCCTTTAGAGTTCTAGTACTTCATTTTTAAAACCTTAGTATTTTATCTAGAGATATGAGTTAGGGGAATTGCTATTAATATTACTAAGCTTTAGCAGTAGCTACTTACTGGGAATGTCTAGTCCAACCAGACTAGTTCAATGGTATAAATGGTGGCCTTGTGCCTTCCTCTGAAGTAGCAGTAGCAGCAATAACTAGCCTAATTTTCTGAAACAATTGAAATGCATTAGGATTTGACCAAAAAGGGGGCAAATAGTAAAGCTACTGAATTGGGTTATAAGTAGGATACTTTAGGATCTCCGCTTGAGTTGTAATGTGACCAGGACTCTCTGAAACTGTTGTGGGTTTTTTTTGTTTGTTAGTTGAGGATATCACACAGGGAACAAGGGGATCATACAGGGGCTATCATAAGTGAATCACGCTTTCAGATATCATTGTATTTGTGATTAACAAAGAGCTGGCAGGCAGGCTGTATCTTACTCCTTAAGGTCTTAGTACTGAAAGCATGATGTGATATTCCCACTGGTCTATTTTCTTCTCTTAAAATCATACAAGTCATTTAGAGCTTCAAGTAAAGGGCTCTTACTGCAGAGATGCAACTTTGAGATCATAGCAGTGGAGACATGTTTGCGATACCATGTGACTTTTATCCTAGCTAAGATACATATATATCCTGGTTAAAGAATTTAAAATGTGCATTTTCATGTTAACTGTAGCAAAATATTTGGAAAGGTTAAGTTGAAAAAACTCTTTGCCAGGGTATTGGAGTAAGTGGAAAGACCGGTGTTTAACTGGCTGTTAGGTCAATTCTTGCGTGATAGATGCCCGCTATGCAAAATTTCTTGGCTTTAAATCAATTCTTATACTCTTCTACAACTGGAGACCTTTCACTGTCAGAACTGGCAGAGGCTGAAGCAAGATTCCCTCTAGCAGCACACTCTTTGGCCTTGTCAAAACAGAGCTGTGCATAACTATGACTTGTAACGCATTCAGTGTAGACTCATTTGTTCTTGTATCAAGTCTGCTGGCCTATGCTTCTAATTCATGGATGTAAACTACACTGGTGTGTGAGTGCTTGCTTTATCTTGACTAGAATAACTATTTCTAAAAGCACTCACCTTTTATTAAAAGAAAAAGCTTCTTAGAGTGTATTGAAGGAAACTGAATTTCATTCTGGTGCTCCTGATTACTTCTCTTGCAGAATAGTAACTGTACCCCACTTAGTAGCTGAATGCCTTTCAGTAGTGCATTAAGCAGGATAACTGGAGAGGTTAATCTCTTAGAACCAAAGAATCATAAAATATCCAGAGTTGAAAGGGATCTATAAGGATCATTGAGTCCAACTGCTGGCACTGCACAGGTTTACCCAAAATTGTAGACCATATGACTAAGTGCACAGTCCAATCGCTTCTTAAATTCAGACAGGCTTGGTGCAGTGACTACTTCACTGGGGAGCCTGTCCCAGTGTGCAACCACCCTCCTGGTGAAGAACCTCTTCCTGATGTCTAACCTAAACCTCCCCTGCCTCAGCTTGACTCAATTCCCACGGGTCCTATCACTGGTGTTTATGGAGAAAAGGTCGGTGCCTGCCTCTCCATTCCCCCTTGCGAGGAAGTTGTAGACTGCGATGAGGTCTCCCCTCAGCCTCTTCTCCAGGCTGAACAGGCCCAGTGACCTCAGCCGCTCCTCATGTCTTCCCCTCTAGTCCCTTTACCATCTTTGTCGCCCTCCTCTGGACGCTCTCCAACAGTTGAATGTCCTTTTTGTACTGTGGTGCCCAGAACTGCACACAGTACTAGCGATGCCATGCTTGATGCACCCCAGGATGCAGTTGGCCCTCCTGGCTGCCAGGGCACCCTGCTGGCTCGTGTTCAACTTGCTGTCAATCACAACCCCAGATCCTTTTCTGTGGGGCTGCTCTCCAGCGTCTTGTTGCCCAGTCTGTATGTATAGCCAGGGTCTTCTGCCCCCTTGAGGCGTCTTCTAGCTTTTATTAAAATCCTGTCTAATCTTTAATTCACATAGTAACAAAATGCCCAAATGTTTCAAATGAAGGTTCATGCTGCTCCTTTAAGTTAGGAAGAGAAAGTTTTGTCTGTACTTCATGATACTGCCACTTTTGCTGGATCTGCCTAAACCAATTTTTATGGCTTTCTGGCAGTAACACATTGTGGCCATAAGTTATTCAAAATGCTAAGGAAAAAAGGCATTGAGGCTCAACTCTTCTTAAAAGCTTAAGTGTTAAAATTCTTTGGATGACAGTAACATTTCTTCTCCTGTATAATTCTGTAAGTTTCAAGTAGCTGTTTTTTGAGTCAACCCCAGTCAAGTTTAAACAATCCTCTATAGAGGACCTGTTCTCACTTCCCTTATGAAAGACTAGTGAACTTCTAAATGGAATTAGGCATTTTTATATTGCTGTATGAAGCATATAAAAATGAAAGTTTTGAGACCAACATATGGAATGATTTCCACTTTTTATTGACTGCTAGAAACCTGAAGGTTTATGTGCTTCAAAATTTGACTAATATGATTTCTGTGAAATGTAACACTTCTTTTCTTTTCCTTCTGGTAGCAGTCTTCCATTTCTGTGGAAGAAGCTTGGCTGCCTTTGGCCTGAAATATGGCAGTAGTGATACTGCTAGGGGAAGCTGGGTAGGTAAGATAGACTTCAGCAACACTGAACGTCTGTTTTTTACACTGTGAAACGTGCTGGATTATTTTTGAAAATTGATTAATAAAGTTTGTTTTGATCCTCAGGGAATTATGGGTAGGCTTGTCAGGAGCTAAACACCAGCCTAGTCAGGGTCATTGCAGAAAGTCGTTCTGGAGCTCCATTTCAAGTGTCAATAACAGCGCAGTTTGCATCTTGGACCTGTATATCTATGGCTATTCTCCAGCTAGAAAGAGGTTGTAGTTGTATTGGCTACTGCTGATAAGGGATGAGATCAATAGGCTGCTGGTCTTGGCTTTCTTCTGGATGTTATGGAATAAGTCTGGCTTCTAGTGCTCTTAGAGGTAATATTCTGATTTCACTGATTTGAAGCAGCTTGCTTAATGTTCAGCTTGGACAAATTGAACTTTCCAAGTTGTAGAGTTATCTAGTACCTACTAAATATATAAATGTTCATTTCTGTGATATAAGCAATATGCTTCTGCTAGGGCTTTTCAACCAGAGACCATATTTGGCCTTCAAGGGACAAATAAGTAGCATGCTGTGGCAGTCAACAATGCTGTGATGCTTAATAGGAACATCCATGGAGACTGCAGCTAAGCTGGCTGATGCAGGCATGTTGCTGAGTGGTGGGGCAGGCCAGGTTGGGCTAAGGGCTGTTTGTAAACATCCCAAAGCATGGTATTGCCTGTTTCTCAGGCCTGACAGGGATGCAATGAAACATCACATAAGGATTTCCTCAACATTTTTTGGCGTATGCTTGAAATCTTTATTGTTGTCCAGGTAGGAAATGCTGTGTACTGTGAGGTTAGATGTATTAATATGGCAGATGCATCTAGGTGTGCTTGGCCACAAAAGACCTATCACTGTGATGCTGTCAGGCTTTTAAAAATCTGTCTTGAGGTCTTAGGGGATCCAAGCCCATTTCAGGCGTCTCCCTCCTCCTTCATCTCATTCCCTGTACTGGGCTGGCTGAACTTTAGGGCATGACTGAGAGCTGATTGACATAAGGCCACCATGTGTGACCTGATTAGAGCTCCTGGTGTCCTAGCCTTGTTCTGTTTCATCTTTCCCTCTGCAGCTATCAGCTTTGAGAGAGTGGATGACTTTCACCTATTTCCAAGAGAGCAGTGAAGTATTTTTGACCTGCCTACTCTAATCAAGACTTCAAAGGTGGCTAACTTCTGCTATTAATACAAAAAAACAAGCTTGCTGGTGATGTTGGGGGAATCTGTGTGTGATACTTCAGCAAATCTAGCAAAGTTCTGAGTAGAGGTTGGTGGACAGGACAAAACTCTTCAGGTGTTGAATCTGTGTTGATTGTATCGAACTCCTGCATGCACAGGTTTGTGATCTCCTAGCTATATTGATCAGCATGAATTATTTTGTAGGTGGGTGTATTGATAAGTTCTAGGGTTTTCCTTCCTTTCTTTTTACTTGGCTATAAATCAATGACTCCTGTACTCTAGCAAGAAAAATAGATAACTGTCTTTCTAGGATCAAACTTGCTGTGTGTATATATAGCTTTTTTCTCTACTTTTGTAATCTTAACTGTTATGACTATCTCTATAAATATACATTTTACATAAATACATTCTTCATACATACTTTATGGCAGAAGAGCATAAATATGGCATAGAAGAATCCTTATGATTAGAAAGGACTTCAGTTATGTTAAACTATTTGGTTGCAATACATTACTTGTGCAACTGTGGTAATGCAGTAAAGCTGAGGATGAGGAAACTTAGGCAGAGTCTAAAGCCTACTGTTAATCCATGGTTAGATCATAATTTCTAGATTAATGACTAGATGCTAACTTGAAATAAAAAGGTTATGGGAGATGAGCTGCTTCCTTTTGGGAAGGCTTTGTGTCTGTTTCTGGATGCTCTTATGGCCATACAAGCATTGTCTTCTGCTAGGTAGCAGTTAGCAGGCTTTCTTCAGTACCTGTTGAGTTTTTTGTTGTTGTTGTTGTGTTTTTTTTTTGTTTTGTTTTGTTTTTTTGTACAAATATTAAATACTGCTGTGTCACACTTAACTCTGAATGTGAATGGCAACAGTCTGATGTCTGACTGGGTGAAAGGGATGCACGGTCCAGAATTCATCCTCTGTTAGGCCTTTTGTGTGGGTGAAGCATGGCACTTGTCGAGAACAGTCTGTGGGTACTGCACAAGCAGGGTGAAAGAGCCCATACAACGCATTAGTTTAGACTGTAAGAAGTGCTCTTCTGAAGGCTGTGGGGCTAGGATTGGAAGAGTTATGTGGAAGTGTGAGGGTTCTGTATAGCTTTGATTGTCAAGGAACACGTTGGCCCTACCTTACAACAGTAAGAGGCAGTATAATTTAGGGAATAGGATATGGACCAAGTCTCTTATCTGTAATGGATTTGTGTGCATGATTCTGGATAAATTAGCATTTTTATATAAAAATGCTAATATCTTATAGCATAGTTGACTAAATCTGTAGGTAGAAAGCATTTTGCTTTTTATAAATAGCACATGGGAAAGCTTTTTTCCAAAACAAATCAAACTTGTATGTTTATAAGTACAGTATTTAAATTTGGAACAGCTGAAGAAATTGTCAAGTAAATAGCTTTCAGGCTGCTTAAGCACAAAAGCAAAGGGATTTTTGGAATAAGAACTTCTACTTATTTCTGGCTTAAAAAAAAAAAATGGAAAAAAAAAAGGCAATTTTCTGAAGTGCCCTAGCACAGATCCTGATGTACTGACAAGTCACACTCTTCTGCATAGACTTTGTCCATGAAGCAGCTGTAGCAATTCTCGAAGAGCAAAAATAAAGCTGGGGTTGTGTAACTTAACCTGTGGGAGGAGGGGGACATGTCTGGTGTTGAAGAGAAAGCAGTAAAGGCCTGGGCATGTAGGCTTGCTGGGAGAGACTTAGGCTATGCAGGCTTCACAAATAATTCTCAAAAACAGTGTATTGGGAAATAATCTGGGTAAACTTCTGAGTGTTGGAGGAGGCAGAGCTATGCTTTGGCTGCCTTATCACTTCAAATGTAAGAGGGATCTGCACTGATTTCAGAGCTACCCAGCTCTGAAATCAGCTCTCACTTCTCACCTCTGGGATTTGTCTTGTACTGTCTTAATTGTTCCAGCTCCTGTGCTCTTCTATTGCAACCAGCCCAGGTCTTCTCTCCTGTGCTTTGAAGATCAGGTTCAAAATAAAGCCTCTCAGCATAGTGAAACTGGCATGCAGGATTTGTGTCAAGTGTGGAACAGCTCATGGCTCTGTAGCACGACCAGGGGAGCAGCCTGGTGAGTTGCTTTGTGGACCTGGTATGTTTGCAGAGCAAGATTTGGTTCTAGTAAGTTAAGATGATGTTTTAAAGTGTATAATTGACATGCCTCCGAGTTCTGTTATGGCTTGTTACCCAAAGTGCAATTACCCAGGTTATGCCACAACACTGAGCTTAAAACACATGAGCAGAAAGCCAAATTCTACACTTAGTAAGCACTTTAAATAGAAAACTACAGCACAACTCATCTGCAGGTACCTTTTCCTTTTATAAAGAAAGCTGGTGTTTTGAACTGCTAAAAGCTTCTTTGCTTTAATCTTGAATGTATTGATAAGTGCAATTTCATTACACGTATTCACCAAAATAATGTTTGACCATAGCTTAATGTGATGGTCTGAACCTCAAGCTCTACACTGCAGAACGTAGCCTTTTCCTGTTCTAATTTTGTTAATTTTGTATTAATAGGTACAGTGGAAGGAATGCTCGGTGCTTTCTCCATTAATGCTGTTTCAACAGCAAATAACCAAGGTTTGCAGTATTAAACCGTTGAGATCATTTTATAGTGTTTAAGTACGTCTGCATTGCAGCAATGGCATGTTCAACCTGTCTGTGGTGGTTTTACTCAGATGGGCAGCCGAGCTCAACCACAAGCGCTCTCTCACTCCCTGCCTCCTCAAAGAGGAGGGGGAGAAAAGTCAACACAAAGAGCTCGAGGTTTGAGATGAGAATGATTTAATTAAAGGGAAAAGGAATGGGGAGAAAAAGTAACAAAAGAACAAGTCTCCACTCACCATTAGACTTTTGCACTGGCCGTATGGGGCTATTAAAAGGTGAATGAGTCTTGCTGATCACTCCTTGGCTCTCCAGACGATGAACCAACTCATGGATAGGGATCAGGGAGTCTCGGTTGGTACAATATTGCTGCCGGTGCATAGTTGTAGTCGCAATTGGTACTTGCTGTTCTTCAAACCTCAGCAATCCTACAACAGAAGGGTCCTCTGAGACACCAGGCAAGGTGGACAGGTGTGTAGTGCCCTCTGTCTCTAAGGCAGCTATGCCAAAAGCCCACCGGTACCCTTTTGGATCCTTGAAGTACCCTCTCTTGAGGTAGTCTATGCCAAGGATGCATGGAGCCTCTGGGCCAGTCACAAGGGGATGCTTTTGCCACTCATTCCCAGTTAGACTCACTTCAGCTTCCAATACAGTTAGCTCTTGGGATCCCCCTGTCACTCCAGAGATAGAGATGAGTTCTGCCCCTTGGTGACTTGATGGCATTAGGGTACACTGTGCGCCTGTGTCCACTAAAGCTTTATATTTCTGCGGTTCCGGTGTGCCAGGCCATTGAATCCACACAGTCCAGTAAATTCGGTTATCCCTCTCCTCTACCTGGCCAGAGGCAGGGCCCCACTAGTCCTGGTTGGAGCATCTGTCAATTAATTCTTCCAAATGTGAAGCAGAAGTCTCTTCATCAGTGTCAGAAGTAATACTATTCCTTCTACTGCCTCTGGGGAATTGCCCAACAGAAACTGGGGCAGCAATCCTCCTAGGGGCCTTTTTTCTCGTTGCTCCATCTTTTCGCAGTTCACGTACCCGAGCAGCTAGGACCGAGGTTGGTTTACCGTCCCACTTCCTCATATCTTCCCCATGGTCACGTAAATAAAACCACAAGGTACCCCGTGGTGTGCGTCTTGGATTCTCCCTTGCTTGAGCTGGAGAATGCTGGCACTTAATGGCCAAAAGATTCTTCCATCTAGGTGAGGAGGAAGTTATGTGTTCTTCTAAGCGTTGGGACAGTCTACCCACAGCTGAAATGCAGGCCCGTACTGGGGCAGTGAGATTTTCTTCATATTTATGAAGCTGAATGGACACGGTATCCACTGTTGGCCCCATCCCCTCATCCCAATTCATTGCTGCCAATGTGCTGGCATGTGATGAGGGTGCAGCTCGTACAAACTTCCGCCACATGGATGTTGTGCATTGGACTTCATCGGGGTCTTTAGGTGTCTGGGGGTTGTTTAAATCACTATAAATCATCTCCAGCACAGCCAATTCCCTCAGTTGCTGGAGACCTTTAACCATGGTGGCCCACTTGCCTACTTGATATACAATATCTTCCTTGAGGGGATACCTTTCTTTCACAGCTGCCAGGAGTCGCCTCCAGAGGCTGAGGACCTGTGCCTCTCTCCCAATTACTCTGTCAATGAGCCTTTCCCTAGAGAGGGATCCCAGCTGCTTGGCTTCACTGCCTTCCAATTGTAGGCTATTGGCCCCAGCATCGAAGCATCCAGGTGAGGATGTGCTCACCTGGATGACGACTGAAATCCTTTCGTATTTCCCTCAACTCACCACTCAATCTCTATCCTTGAGTTTCTGATTCATTAATGATTTCAGTCTCTTCTCCCTGATGTTGTTGTGATGACGCTGCTTTAGAGCTGCCTGCCTTTTCCTCCTCTCTCTCCTCAGGAGGAGCTTCTTCCCTTACTAAACGAGCTGACTTCCATTTCCATTGTTTTGTCTTGACTATAGGGGCAACTGATACCAGAGATGGTTGGTCCTCTGGGGTGGTCACAGTGTGTGTTACCTCATCATCAAATTCAGAAACTTCCCTATCCCCTTGAGGGTGCTGGGCAGTGTTAATTGACATTTGATAGGCATAAGCCAGACCCCAGCAGAGTGCAGCAAGCTGGTGGAGTTCTCTGGTATTACCAGGGTCAGGGCATGCGTCTTTCAAACATTCTACCAGGTTTTTTTGGATTTTGTACTTGTTCAGGGGTGAAGTCAAAAACCATTGGAGGAGAAAACCGTGACAGGTACCTGCCCATATCCCCCCACCCACCTTGCCACCCACATCTACTTTGTCTCGGGGCAGGTCCTTGGATGGTATTCTTAATAAATTGTTTGACCTTACGTAGGAAGAAAAACAATAAAACTAATAATAGGAGGATGACATCTGACCAAGGGTATCCAAAATACTCAAAGGCTGCTGCAATTAGCCCACAGGGAGAGAAGAAGGCACCACCCCTGATATTATTTGCAAATTGACTGCTAGGGGAGAAAAAGAAGGAGGTGTAATTCTTAATATTTCCAAAAAGATAATCTCCAGGAGACCAGAATGATAACAATGCAGGGCATGAGTACCAGACAAAACTGGAGGCCAGGATGTTAGAGCACCGTGTGATAAAGAAACTAAACACAGATTTCAACACTTTCTCTGATCGGATGTAGAGGCAAAAGGAGAACAGAGATCGGATTATATACAACATAGTCACACAGGAAAATATTAACAGTGAACCAAACATTGTGACTAGCAGTTATGTTAGTTGTAATTACTTTAATTAGTTCTACTGTTTTCTCAACCCTCGTGCCCCACGTTGGGCGCCAAAAAGGACTGTGGTGGTTTTACTCGGATGGGCAGCCGAGCTCCACCACAGCCGCTCTCTCACTCCCCCTCCTCAAAGAGGAGGGGGAGAAAAGTCAACACAAAGAGCTTGAGGTTTGAGATGAATCATAGAATATTCTGAGTTGGAAGGGACCCATAAGGATCATCAAGTCCAACTCCTTGGACCCCACAGGTCTACCCAAAAGTTTAGACCATGAGAATGATTTAATGAAATGGAAAAAGAATGGGGAGAAAAACTAACAAAAGAAACAACAAGGCTGCGTGGAAGCACAGAGAGAAAAGAAAAAAAGTTGTTCTTTACTTCCCATCAATGAGCAATGTTCGGCCATGTCCTGGGAAGCAGGGCCTCAAAACGCATACCGGTTGTTCAGGAGGACTGCCCTCCCCCACGAGAGCCCCCCTTTTATTGCTGAGTGTGACATCAGGTGTTATGGAATATCCCTTTGGTCGGTTTAGGTCAGCTGCTCTGGTGATGTCCCCTCCCCATCAATTGCCCACCCCCGGCCTGCTGGGGGCTTGGAGGGATTCCTGATGCTGTGCCAGCACTATGCAGCAATAGACACAACACTGGAGTGATACCAGTGCTGTTCCAGCTACGAGTGCAGCACTGTGTGGGCTGCTGCAGGGAAAGGTGACTCCATCCCAAACAGACCCAACACACTGTCTCAAGCACCGCAGTGGTCTGGTAGAGACAGCTTGATATTTAATACCAGTTGTGAAGTGACCCAGCTTATGAGTTGGTTTTGCAGTCCATGCCTAGTCCCACGTTGCCATGGCTAAACAGCCACCGGTGTCCAGGCTTGCTGGTGCAAGGCTCGTTCGGTTGCAGTTGTAAATCTGTGAGTTGCAGATACGATGGCCTTGTAAAGCCAGGAGGCTGCCTTGTACTGTTCTAAGTGGTGATGGTACTGAAATGCTGATGGGTTGTTGGCAGGAGAACTTAACCTGCTCTTGCTGCTCCTCTTGGTGTTACAAGATGTGCATTCTGATATAAGATACTGCAATTGACACAGTGATACTTTCTTTCCAATGTCTAACACAGATGAACTGGGTGGAGTAGAGCACTGCAGGATCTCACTTCCCCACTTATTTTTGTGAAGCTTTTAGGAAGTGAGTGGTGTCTCCCGAGGCCTTGGCTGCTGGCTAAGCTCAGCTGGCCTGGCCAATGGCTTCTGTGGTTACCTGGAGACTGGAGGCTGGCAGTGACTGTGTAGGCCTCGCCTCATTAAAATGTGCCTGTAACTCCCTGTATTAGTGTCTCAGTGGAATTTCTGTGATGTTCAAGTATATATATATTATATATATAAAAATATATATATGTATGGGCGTGTGTTTCAAAGGTCGAGTTTGATAAGTATTCTAACAAATATTGAGTCACTCTGCTCATGGTAACAAAAAAAAAAAAATAGAATGAGACTTTTAAAATATTGGAAGTGACAGCACAGGCATGCATAAACTTAGTTTGGATGTGTACATCTGTGATCATACCTTCCCCTTCATCACCTCAGTGCCCTGGAATTTAAGGTATCAGACTTCTAGCTTTAAAGGAAACCATTCTTTTGAGGGTATAATTGAAACAAATCTCTTTCTACAGAAGAGGAAAACTTCCTATTAAAGGAAGTTGAGTTTCTTAGGACAGAAGATCTCAAAAGCTAATAAAAGCTTAAAAAAGAAAAAGCTGAACTTCAAAATGACTGCTTCTGGCAGCTGATTTCCTAGAAGTCATGGTGAACTGAAGGGAAGCCCAAGATAGATGAGCTGAGGTGCTGGTATTGAAGCAGTTGTCTTGGCAACTGCAGTCACTTAGATATCTCTAGGAAAATAACCAGCAAAATTTAAGATTGGGAAATGGCAATGGTTGACAGAAGCACCCAGAGCAAACGAGCAACTTGAAATTTATACAAGGAATAAATTTGACTACAATAGCAAGTTGCTGTTTTCAGTAGTGGGATCATTCAGCAATGACGTGCTGATGGTTGTTGTATAACCACAGCGTGTCTGGCTACTCTCTTGCTGCGTGAAGCAAGATCCTTGGGGAAGAACACTGACTTCTCTAGGTACGTTCATGCCCATAATAGTGGGAGATAGGTGTGGTGGGAATTATGCTACTAATGGAGTGCTTCATTCTATAGTCCTACTGTTCAACATAGTTGTGCAAATATTGCAGCAAAAACTGGTACAAGACAAACTCTGTATGGAGAGAGGAAAAAAAAAGCATGTATTGTATATTATTATCAGAGCTAAATTACAGAAGCTGTAACTGTGTTGGGGACTGTTTTAGGCTCTCATAATGCTTATTGTGGTGAGAAATTGAGACATCTTATGTGTTTTGTTAATTGTGATTGCACGTGCTGTTTTGTGGTTCTGTAGGTAAAACTGGTAAGTTTTAATCTCTTCTTTATGGAGCACTTAATTCTCTTTTATATTGGCACAAAAAACAAACCCCAGAGAAAGGCTGACTGAATAAAACGAGCAGAGTTTGAGCCAATTGTTTCCTGCTGCCACAAGCATATTTGTAACTGCCAACTATGGCAGGTATTTCTACAGGCACTGAAACTTAAGCAGAACACCAGGTGTTAGGAGAAGTTATGGAAGACTAAGTGTACTTTTTTTTGCCTCTCATCTAATAGCTGTTTCTGAGCTTCTTGGTGTAGTAACTTGTGAAAAGTCATGGTTTAAAAATTTCTTTAAAATGCAAGTGGGAACTCAGAAGTTGCTACTTACTGCTAAGGGTACTACAGGGTGGAAACTAGTGGTAGGATCACTTTATCACCTTTTTTCCTTTTTACTGGGAAAAATCTTACCCTACAGCAGTAAAAACAGTCACTATATTTATATGTATTTTTATCTATATGTCTAAAAGCTACTTGTCTCTACTGATTTGTGCTCAAGATACTAGGCAGGTTCCTTTAATGCAGACCTAGTTGGTGTTCCAGTTAATTCAGTCAAAGCTTCCAGCATTTAACTAGCTATTGCTGCATTGACTTTACTAAAAATGTAGCCAAGTCTCTTCTAACTTTCTCTACTAGCAATGTAAGTTAGTGTTACAAATTTATAGTTGATTGGACTTCTGTATCCTTGCCAGATTAGAGGGAAGTTTTCCTTGGTGAGTGACATCAGCTTTTGCAGTACTGAAACTTTAAAGTAAAAATTCCAGTTCCTGGCATAATGCAGATAATTATGGCAGGATTATTTATTTGTGAGTAACTTTTGCTGAAGGAGCAGTGGCAGAAATACTTATAAACCAGGAAGGGGGGGGGGGGGAATGAGCTTTTAACCTCTCTCACATGTTCCTCTGACCCTTCAAGGTGTTCTTATGCTGGGGAAGTGCTAATAACAGATACAGGTCTTGAGGCGTCTGGAACTTCATCTTGCACTATGATTAAGGTTCAGAAATCACCTCTGAAAATAGTGCTGCATTTTCCAAAAAGTCCCTATTGTGGACAAAGAATACTTTAAGGGATAAAATCACTGACAGTACAGGATGAAATCTGGGTAACCTGATGTGAACTCTTTGAATTCTACGCTAATAGTGAGCTGCTCAGCTGTTTGGATCTGCTCTTCTCTTTTTGTGTCTGCTTTGACTATTTTAACAGCTGAATGTTCCAAAAAGGCCTAGTACAATCAAAACCACCCTCTTGTCAAAACGAAACTTGATATAGGGAGCTTGATAAACTATGCACGAGTAACCTGCATTTTATGAAAAGAACATATGGTAGCTGACACTTCAGCTGGAGATGACTTGGTTATTATAGCTCCTTTGTCAGAATTCTTTTGCCATTTCATGGGGCCAACAGCAAATTAAGCTGCCCTTTGTATATGCAAGGGGAAGCATGCTGCTAAAAATATTTGGTTTCTGCATGTCTTCAGTTATTTCATCAGACTTGTACTGGGCTGAAAGCTTGGAGCCTGAGGTATGAGTTCAAAGTGTTTGAACTCTTCTGAAATGAGTAGTTCTGCTGGTGACAAGCTTCCTTCTGAATGGAGAAGGATCCGTTATTCTGTAGTTGGTGTTTTAAGGCAGGACAAGGCAAATGCTTTTAGAGATCTTTTGTTTTTCCCCATCTAGGTTCAAGTAGAATTGCTTACTTGAGTGTTTCACAGTGATGGTCTGGGTGTTTTGTTGTGATGATCTGGCTTTGATGGTGAGTCAGTCCATCAGCCTGTGTGAATTAAATGCCTGTCTCAACTCTAGTTTTGCTCTGTTGCAAGTATTCATGAATATAAATCAGGTTGAGTTTAGCCTGAGTTTCTTTTATTTCAAGACAAATGTGATATCCAGTTGAAAAAGCTCACTAAAGAAGCTAGAACCCAAGCAAATGACATCTAGTTTGCTTCTGTTTTTTGCATGTCGATCCTTGATATGATTAGCAAACAGTTCCTAGAACAATGAACATGGTCTCTACTGCTCTACACTAAGCAAAACAATCAGAACAATTTAACAGTGATATAGTGGCTGACTCATGCCACAAAGCTTGGTAATCATTTTATAAACTGTTTTATCCTAGCTAATGTAATTGTGGATGTTCTTATTGCCCATATAATTTCTAATCTCTCTGGAGATCTGCCAAACTGTTGTCCTTAATATTGCTTAGCAAGTTAGCAAAATACAGGTGCTTTGTGGTGTTTAACTGTTGATCAAAGCCTTGAATTTTTTGCATTGACCTGTTAAACCTATGTTGGTAATAATTCACTGTCTCACTGCTGAACAATGAAAGGTAACACGTTCAGACTGATGCTCACATCAGCCTGATTGCCAGCCCTGTGCTTGGATCCTTTAAGTTTGTCTTCAAAGCTGTTGTGATCCCACTTGACATGGGAGGCTTTCAAGAGTGCTTGATAGCATCCTTCCTAAACTATAAATTACAAAGTGTTCTGTAGGAAGCTTCAGATGCACGAAACACAAAGCATCTGAAGGGATGCAAGACATGGACTCCAGATGGCTCTTGAACAGGAGGCCTTTATTGCCCTTTTTCTCCACTACATATACTTTCCCTGTAGCCCCACGTGCTGTCCACGCTCCTAATTCTGTCATACAATTGGTTAGAGACCCTCAGACACACGCCTCGAGCCAGCCAGCAATTGGCCACTGCCCAAAGCTCATCCTTAGCACTGTAGCCAATTTACTTTATCTCAACCTTGCTCAAGTTTTTGTTTCTACTGCTTGTTTCCTCATTATCTCTAATTCAGGGATGTGTGAAACAGCGCAAAGCCACCTGTGAAATCCTTCCCCACAATTCCCCCTTTATTTTCAACCAACCAAACACTTTCTATAGATTTTTCTGTCAAGCACTGCAGACATTGCAATAAGCAAGGTACAATAAGGAACAGGGTGAAAGTCACAAGCAGAACTATGATTGTAAAGTAGTGTGCCTACTAGAATCTACAACAGTCAACAAGCCACTAAGCACTACGGAAGTTGTTTCGCAGCGATGCTGCGTCTCACTCTCACTCTCACATCACAGTCACGAAAAGAGGCCTCTTGCACTTCTCATTCATACCACAAGAAAATATCACTTAAAATAATTTGTCTGCGGCTTCAGGAGGTCCTTGTCTACTCCCGTGGTGAGCGGCTGAGAGTGGAGGCCCCTCCGAGGAAAATGCTTGGGGTGCACCTAGGGGCGTCCGTTCCACAGTCGATCCCACAGCCGAGCGGAGCGGCTCCTGGTGCAAGGAATGATGCTATTGTAGTTTTCTATAATTACACCAAAGAGATGCATTGCGATAAGGAGAGAGTATGGCGTTGGCTATTTGTTTCATGGTTTGGTTTTTGCCCGTGTTTTTGAACCTTACACATGCTGTGGCTGTTACACTTCCCAGGATATCTAATTCCTGTGTCTCTAGGGGCGCTCAGCAAGTAGACAGTCCAGTCTATGTTATCTGCCGGGATCCCCACCAGACATGTCGTAAACGGGTCATTAGCACTAGCCAGGGACAGGCACTTTGCTTCTTGTCCTGTCATGTTGGCGAGGGTGACCCAGATGTTGCAGCGTGGTTGGATGGAGACCAAGGGCTGACAATAACTGATGATAGCGGTGATTGTGAGGAGGAGCCCAACCATGGGCTTGCCCCCCATGCTGGTACACATCTTGGTCAGTGACCTGTGGAGACACAAGCATACCCTCGACCCCAAGTTATTAGAGGCTGGGGTCCCTCCCAAAGACCAGTTTGTTTTTTTGTTTTTGTTTTTTTTTTTTTGCCATTACTAAGGCCTGCTCTGATTGTGGCACCTGTGACAGCGCAGAATTCATATTTTTGTAATGTTTTACTATGGGCGGTACCTCTTTGTGAGGAAAGGTGATTTGTTACGTAAAGTGCCTTTCCCAACCTGTTCTGTGGTGTTTCCTGGGTGTCTCCCCCTTTTTGTTTATTTAGCAGTGCTTTCGCTGCTAAACAATGTGCTCTACAATGGCTTGACCTGTGGGGGAATGAAGAATGCCTGTGATGTGTCGGATACCCCAAGTTTGAAAAAAAGGTTTGAAGGGAGTGACTACAATAGGCGGGGCCATTGTTGTTTTTTATTTCCTTTGGGATGCCTAGCACTGTGAAAGCACCACGGAAGTGAGCCTGGGCATGGCGACTAGTTTCACCCGCCACAGGTGTTGCCCAAATAGCATGAGAGAAAGTATCTATGATTCGTGAACATATTTCAAGCAACCAAATTCTGGAATATGCGTTACGTCGATCTGCCATAACTGTAAGGACCATAGACCTCTATGGTTTACCATTAAAGACGGGGTCGAAACATGTTGTTAACAGTCAGGACATGTTTGGACAATCAGTTTAGCGTCAGTGATCGATATAGTGAATTGTTTTGCCAAGACTTTGGCGGATTGATGGAAAAAGGCATGGGATAACCGTGCTTGCTCCAGCACCTTAGGCACTGGAGCAGTCAGGGTCATATTAGTTAGCTGGTCAGCGTGTGCATTACCCTCTGCAAAAATACCAGGTAGCATGGTGTGGCTCTGCATGTGAATAATACAATACGGGTGCACTCGCTGCTCTACCAAAAATAACAGCTCCTTAAATTTTATAAACAAGTTTTCCTTTGGGATGTGTCTCAAATGTGCCCTCTCAGTGCACTGAGCAACACCTACAGCATATTGCGAGTCCCTTACAATATAGGTACTATTTTTTTTTTTTTAGTAAAAACCATAAGAAGTTATTACGGATCTGGGGTAGAGGTTTAAAGAAACCAATCTTCCAGCAGTATCGGACAATGAATGACACAGAACCTATAGTAATGCTGATTCGTAATAGAGCAAACAATTTTGAATAGCATATGCCAACACAAATGTGCCTGTACCAGCAACCCGTTTAGATTGCAGCGATGATTCGCTGAAACCAAGTTTGAAGAGAACTGCAGTCATATCCACACCACTTGACACAGCTGGGTAGAAGACTCCTAGAGATGAAATTCTAATGAAATTTCAACGTGGAATCAAACCCCTACAGCACCACATTCTTTGAAAACTGCTTTCAGCTGCTAGGGTTTATTGAGTTTGTGTTCACTGCTGAGATCTGTGGCTGCCTTTTCAGGGTACCCACCCACATCCTTGGCTGAGCTGCTGGCGGTGGCCAGCAGAGGGGCCGGCGGGCTGAGGGGAGGCCGGCCGGGGGTGGGGGGGGATGGCGAGGGGGCAGCAGCTGCGAGCGGGGGGCGGCACTGATGGCCGCAATGGCATCGAGCGCAGAGTGGCCACCACGGGTTGGGATATCGTCTCTGCCTCTATTCCCAAGTCTATCGGGTTTGCTTTCTCTGGCGGTATGCAGTCACCGCTTTTTATTTCACCCGCCTGTGTGGCCGATGTCTGTACCCTTCTTTCTCAGTGTCTCAGTTGCTAAGCGCCAGGTCATCATCACCTCAGCAGCTGTTGTATCTCCCCCCGAGGCAGTGTACCTTATTCCAGCATTTTCCCAAGTTTGTAAATCAAACACCACCGAAATTGTCAACGGGGCCCCATCCTTTAACACCTCCCAGCACACTAGCTCCCATCATTCCGCGGGTCGAAAGCTCGGGCCCACAGGGAAGCATTGTATGCAAGGCAAGAGCTGAGAGGGGCGGCGGGGGGGGGGGCTCAGCAGCGGCGGTGGTGGTCTGTGGCCCTCTTCCTTGTCATCCCCCAGGTCTATCAAATTACACTGCTCCGGTGACCTTGCAGGCTCTGATCTTGGTTCAGCTGCTGTTACTGCCTGGGCAGCAGCATTCTGTACTTCATTTTCTGCCTGCCACGATCTTAAAGTCTTAGTCACAAGCCACCACGTAGTCATCACCTAAGGAGCATTAGTATCCCCACTGGACACTGCTTCCCCTATTTTTTCCCCCGCTTGGTCCCAAGTTTTTACATCAAATACAGCAGAAGCCGTTGAGGGGAACCCTTGTTTTCGCAAAAATTTCAATAATAGCTTTCTCTTAAATGGATCATATTTTACTCCCCTTTCCATTAGGAGCTGCATTAGTAGTCTCACTATAGCCTCTTCCTCTGCCGAGAGGCTAGCTCCCATGATTAATGCCCAGCCGCTCACCTGTCCTTCAGGTGATGTCCCAGGGTTGAAGCTGCAGTCCAGCTGTGTGCTTGATTTGTTCAGCTGGGCTCCCTTCAGACACTCGTGCAGTGCTGTTCCTCCCATATCATGTCGGGGTCACCATTTGAGGGGATGCCAGATGTGGACTCCAGATGGCTCTTGAACAGGAGACATTTATTGCCCTTTTTCACTGCTACATATACTTTCCCCGTAGCCCCACGCACTGTCCACACCCCTGAATCAGTCATACAGTTGGTTAGAGACCCTCAGACACGCGCCTCGAGCCAGCCAGCAATTGGCCACTGCCCAAAGCTCATCCTTAGCACTGTAGCCAATTTACTTTATCTCAACCTTGCTCAAGTTTTTGTTTCTACTGCTTGTTTCCTCATTATCTCTAATTCAGGGATGTGTGAAACAGCGCAAAGCCACCTGCAAATTCCTTTCCCACAAGCATCTGTGTCTGTTTTGGGGCAAACTTGTGAGCTGCTTAACGGGATCCTGTTCTCCTACTTGCAGTTGGACTTCAAGGTTAAGCTGAAGGATGCTCTTCTTACATATGGCTATGATAAAGAAGGAATGGTAGCTGGCATTTGGACACTCTGGATGCCTGGTATGGAGAACATTTAGTTTTGCTAGAATTTTGAGGAGGTCTTTATTTTGTGTTCTTGATTCCTACTTCTTACTTTCTCAAATGCTTTTGCTGCTAGGCAAGTTGGGTTGTTCAGGGTCAAAGTACTAAAAGATAAGGAATGACTTTAACATAAATATTTCAACAAGCATAGCAGGGATTTCGTTCCTTGCAACTCCATCACACTTCTTAGAGCAGTCTCTGGTAAGTAGGATCATGAACTAAAATGTACAGAGGTGCGTGAAGTGTGAAAATGGTTTGAAGAACAAAGCCAAAATTTCTTCTTAGTGACGAAGTATTCTTTATTGACAGCGCTGGATGCACGGGGGATCTCTCCGCCTAACGTGCATACCTATCATGACAAACTATCTCATATTTGTACAATGAAATAATGAATATTCAATTAGCGTCTATAGATATTAATTACACAAACCTGCCCACTCTCGTTTCGTATGCTAATTAGCTTATCAGTCCTTTGCACTTGCGCAGATTCTTCCAAGAATTGTGGGCAGGGGTCTTTGGGAGGAAGGCCGTATGTTTTCCTCATAGTATGCTTTTCACCTTTGGCCTGGAATGTAGTGATTTGGCAGGCTTGCAGCTTATTTATTGGTCTGAGCTAATTTATGTCCTTGTTGTCCACCTGTTTCCTGTCCGGGACGTGATGGTCTGGCAAGCCCCCGCAACCAGTCTCCACACATCCTTTACCTCCTGGCCCCCAACAGCACATCCTACAGACTCAGACAACCTCCTCCCCAACCAACAGATAACTTTGAGTATATATTCTATTCCAATCTCAGTATGCAGACAATGATTCATTCTACTGTCTAGTTAACTAAGCATTCTTTTACATTTAACTATTAGCTTGCTTGTTTCAAAGAAGTACAGGACTGGAGAGTTACGGTAAGGTAGGCTACCTTTTTAAGTGTCCAGCTTTGCCTGGGGACTTGGAGGGGTTCTTGGACACATTGGGGAAGCGGTGGTCTCCCCGGCCAGGGGAAGCGGCGAAGTCTGTTCTTGTTTTCTGGGTGGGTAACGTAGCTGTCAGGCTTTTAGTTGATGCAGGGTAAATCCTTCATTTCTTGTCCCCTTGTTGAAACAAGTGCTAGCTGGTTGAATAAGGTGTCCCAGTTCAGCTGCTTTTTTCTTTTTGAGGAAGTAGGCCAATCATCTGAACCACATGTGGGGTGAAGCTGGTTGCGTACAGAAACTGGATTTCAGCTTCTGTGTCAGCCTTGCACAAATGCCTGCTGCTTACCTTGAGTTCATTATTAAGTTCACTGAGTTCAGTGTTTAGGATGCTTTAAGGCATTTCCCTTTCTGTTGCAGCTATTGGGCAGTTCACCGATCGTTACTGAGGAGGGATATACAGTGAATCCTAGTTTTAGGCATGGAGTTTCCTGGTGTGGCTCCCTGGGTCAGCATTGGCTCCTCAGATGCACTTCACAAGCTCCAGACTCAGTGTTCATCTTTGCTATGCTTATTGCGTCTTTCTTGTTATAACACTGAGAAAATCAGAGGATGAACTATTTGTAAATAGTTATTTATTAATAGTATCTTCTGGAGAGTACAGGATCCTTTTTACCTGCTTATGCATTTGTGCTTATCTTTTCGGAGGACATTTATTACATATGGGGTAAGGCAGTAGCCTCAGCCAGTTCCTGTTCTGTGCTCAGTGCCTAGTCATGTATTCATGGTGAGTTGCAGAAATCAGACTCTGTAACCTTGGAATAGTTATAAAACAGGTATGTTTATTTGACGCTGTGTGCACACGCTGGGCGCAAGGGGAATCGCTCCATCTAACTTGCGCGTGCGCCAAGGGTTACTGGCAGTGTGCTTATACTAGTGACGTTATATATCCCATCCCACAGTGCAGTAAGGGCTTTGTGGCTATTAATGAACCACAAAAATGATGGTTGCTGTACAGCTTGTGGCATGCAAATATAATTAAATTAGAGCTTTTTTGAAAGCCACCGTATTCTGAAGGGTGGTGACAGGTGATTTTTCTGCCTATAACTAAGCAATGTAAGAGCTGGCTTCTGGCAAGTACTTCATCTTTTCCAAAAAAATAAACATGGCAAGTTAATGACGTGCTGTGTAGAAGTACATCTGCTGCTGAAGCCATAGTACTGATTGAGAGAATATACATATGCATGTATGAATGCAACTTGCAGATTATCAGTAACACCTAAGAATACTTTAAAAATAAAGTTTACTTTTAAAAAAAGTTGACAGTTTTCTAGCAGGGAAAAGAACAAGTATTTGTGCAGAATTTCAATAATAGGTGTAGTCCAGGCTGGACTCTTTTCCTGTGTGTGCAGTCCCATGTTTGTTGGAAAGAAAAAATGGCCACTTGGTTCTCTTGCCTAAAGTCTTGACACTTAACTAGAGAAATAAAGTCACTTTTTCCAAAATAAACTGCTTGGGTTAAAATGAGGGACTTTCTGGTTTGTTACCTGGCTGCGCAAACAGTAGTGCCAGCTCTGGTGGGAAGTGGGAGGAATGCGAAGCTTGCATTTAGTTGCATACTTTGGTGAAGAGGAACAAAGCAACAGAAGAAAGATTTTAAGGGTGGGGTAAGGAAAGCTTTAAATATGGCTTGGTCACTTTTTGTAAATGGTTAGAAGCGTTTGTGTGTGCAGCTACTTTAAACATCCCATCTTCTGCTTATATGTAGGGTGTCGGCCTCTCCGCCAGAGATGGACACCTGAGGCCCACTTGGGCTCTCTGCAAAGCGTTTGAGAATGGCACAGTGCAACCCAGTACTCCTGCTTCTTCATTTTAGCAGAAGGATAATTTGTTGAAAATCTCGGTTAACCTTGTAAATCTGAATTAAACTTGAATTTTTCCATTGCAGCTGTTTTCGAACTTCGTGTTATAACTGTTTGGTAAGTACTACTTGAACTGTGTAATGCACTGAAAATAATACTGGACTAAATATGGCTTTCTGAAAGCGTATTCTAAGAAGGATTTGAAAGTCTAAATGCTGACTTCTGGAGTGTATCATCTGGTGTTTACCTGTCTTTGCCCTGGATCTTTCCAGTAAAGGCTGCAAAGTGGCAGACCAAAATGGCACACATTCTACTTTGACTCACTTTATTTTTTAGGCTATTATATAGTATTCAAAAATATTTTAGAACCTAATGACCTAACAGTTCAGTGGGAAGAGATCAGAGCTGTTAGGATGTGGAAATTTCAGATTAAATGTTACCAGATACAAAATGCAGTTGGAGCTTTTTGCATACGTGTTGCGTGTTGGGGAAGGACTAAAGGGATTCAATGAAGTTAAGGAAGCTTCCTTAGATTAGGAGGTTAGAGGAGGCTATTCCAAGCAAGCAGGCTAGGTGACCATTTAGCTTCTTCTGATAGTGTGGCATCACAAGCTACTATACTTCATCAGGCTTTATACTGATGCCCTTACAAATGCCATATAAGTGTCTGGTGCAACTCAGCTGATGACCTAGCTGAAATATTTCTGCAATGGGAGTGCCCTGACTTCACAGACATACCAGCTGTTTGCAGCACAGCTTGTGCTCCAGATTCTATAGAGGAGCTGCTGCTCTGCCTTATAAACACCACTTAGCAGTTGAAGAAATGCTGGTTATTAGAGCTGAATTGCAGATATTTTTGCCATAGTACACAGCTCCAACTAAGCAGCTGCAGCTGGCTTCCTGGGATACTGGAGCAGGATCTATGAGCAGATGAAATGTTGTTCCCCTTGTGCTGCTGGACTCATTGACTAGCTTGTCAGTGTTGTCTAATCAACTTGCATCGCACGGCTGTTTGAAGTATACAATATTTGGCAAAATCAATAAGATGTCACTTATTTTGTTAGTGCCTAAAATTAAAAAATGGTGATGCAGTCACAGGCAGATATCTTTATCCCTCATTTTATTTCCTGTTGACTTGCGGAAATCAGACTATAACCTCAGAATGGTTATAAAGCAGGTATGTTTATACAGCGCTGCGCACATGCCGGGTGCGAGGGGATCGCTCCACCTAACTTGTGTACCAAGGGTTACTGGCAGTGTGCTTATATTAGTGGGACAAATACATATTCATTTAATTTCCATTAAGGCTCTTGTATATTCATCAGGTCTCTGAAGAATCGTTAACGTAGGTTCTGTCTCTACTTGTATGCGTACTGGAGTCCTTGGGTGGTTATCTGGCGTACTCTGGTGGTCTTTTGTTGAAGACCAGAAGTCTTCCTTGCGGCTAATCTTCTGGCCTTTCCTGTCTTTGACAGACTTCAGCAGTCAAGCCAGTTCTCTCTGATTCCATTATCTATGCATACAGTCTTTTGTTCCCTTATCTTTGGGGTCGTTAACATACAATTGTGCTAGCTAAGGCCTAGGAATCAACATCCTTCATCTTGTTCCCTGTCTCACTGTGGTAGATGTGGGTCATGATTTGTGTAACTCCCAAGTATCCTGTGAGGAAGGTTAAGAATTCCTAATATTAGTGCAAATGTTGTCCTTCTTAGCATGACATAGGATAACTACCCAAGGACTTTGAATTTTTTGTTATCCTAATGAGTTGTGTGCTGTTGTTACTTTAATACTGACTCTTGATTTCTAGCAAGCTTTGACCTGACTTCCCTAAATGTTGGGGATATCAAAAGGTCCCTTGAAGAAAAGTGACCTTTTTTTAGAGCTTCTCACATAGTGGATACTGCACAATAACCTTCAGAGTGAACCTGGGATACTTGCTGTAAGCTACCAGGCAGGAATGTGTAGGAAATCTCTTGCCATTTGTGGTGGTTGGGGAGGGGAGTGCCAACTTTTCCAAACTTCAAAGCATAGCATGATAAGTTGAAACTGGATGTGTCTTGAATTAGACTCTCTTCTAAAAAAAAAAAAGTAAAAATAAAAAGACTAATCCTTATCCTACTGCTAAAACCTAGATTGATTTGAATGTATATTGAATGTTGATGTGTATTAACCCTTGTCTGTTGTTAACTTTAAAGTCCATAGCAGCAGCAGTGTGGCCAAGATGTGGAGACTGAGCATCAAGAAATCTGTAGCTGAGAAGACAGATGCACGGTTTGGGAGGAGGAAGTCCTTGTTGAGAAATGTTTTTTCATTTTGGCATGTTCTAAGTTTGAAACAAAAGCTTGTGTAATGGATGTCGTCAATACTGTATGTGGATTCTGCTGCTTCCTGTGATAGTAATGGCTTTGATTTCCTCATAAATTCACATACCAGTGGTAAGTGATCTGTGTTGCTCTCCAGCAGCTTTCAGAAAGCACCAGCTTCTGCTGACCTAATTGATGCCAAATGTGATAATTAAGCTTTCTAAAAAGCTCTGAAGGCAGTCCTATTAGAGTAAGTATTAATGACTGTACTAATAGGTGGGTGAAAAGTGGGAGTTAAAAGGAATTCTCTTATCTCTGTGATTGCTTAGCTATTGCCATGCAGGGGAGGAGAGCTCATCTGTTACTGCAAAGCATCTTGTAATGAGGAGATGCTAATATTCAAGTATGAAAGTAAAAATGCTATCTTCTTTTTTTTTTTTTTTTTAAGCATAACACTTTGGTGCACCTGAACACACCCAGAGGCTATGCTTGCAAAGATAAGAAAGCTTATCTCAATACCACATTCCTTACCTTTAATCAATGTAACTTTGTGCAAAAACAACATTTGTATTCCCACAGGTGGAGCTGGTACTTATGGACATGGTTTAGTGGGTGACATTGGTCGTAGGGGGATGGTTGGAGCAGATGACCTTGGATGTCTTTTCCAACCTTACTGATTCTATGTACTTGTTTGGTGCAAGGGGAAGAGGTGACTTACTATGTGCCATTTTGTTGACCCACTTTGTCCTTTAAAGTCTGAGAGTTCCTGAGTTCAAGATGTTTGGCATATTTTTTTTTAAAGTGGTTGTTTTCAGATTTTGATTAGTAGTGTAAACTTATGTTTCCAGTGGGACAGTCAAAGGTCAGGTTCTGGAGGTACTGGGGGATGTGCTGTATTGCATTAGAGCTAGGTGCTGGGTTTGAATCAGTACAATGCATGGATGGAGAATAATTGTAAGGATCAGCTACGCGGCAGTTCTTAGGGGCAGAGTAATGCTTGGTTGGGCTGTTTGTGTGCCTGATGCAGAATGAGAGTAGTGGCATGGCTGGGATCCCTGGCACTTGATCCTGCTCTGCAGTGTATGCAAGTGTATTTTGCACTAATCACCTGAAATCCTGTCTTGGTGTACCCTATGGGTATTGCTGGGACTGTTCCTAGGAGATGCATCATCTTTATTTCACAGGGCTGTTTGGGGCAGGAAGGATGTGGAGGCAGACTGTGCTGATCTGTGAAATGCTACGCCTTTTGGTACAGGAAGAGGGGATCTCAGATCTCATCCTCAGCTTCCCAGGCTGCCTTCAGTGCCAGCCAAGATTACTGCTGTCACTGCATCTGAAACTGTTTTGCTTGGCTCAAAATGCTTTTCCTTAGAGGCCACCAAAATTGGGACGAAGTAGGGTAGGAGAGATTGAGCAGTGGTTATCGTCAATAATGCTGAGTTGTCAGGAAAGGGAGCAAGGGTGATTATGTGTTTTTTTTTTCTGATGGGGAAAGTGTTTGGAATCAGTTCCTGCAGCTGTCCCCCATGCTACTGCTGTCATAGTGCAGGTATTTCCTCCACTTGTTCCTTGAAACTCTTTGCAATATGATAGTGCATAGTCTGAGATGGTCTTGTGAGCTGTCTTCCATGATTGCCGTTGCATGGCTAGATGCTGCTTAAACTAAAACCATATGTATAGCATAAGGCTTTTCCTAGCCCAAAATTTCCAGCATGTGGCTGCTCCTGTACAAAAGCACAACTGAGGAAGACACAGAATAAAGCAGCTGTAGGAAAGCAGTTTACAGCTGTTGGTCACTTTGCATGGTTCTCCCATCCCAGTAAATAGCATGCTGATCTGACTCGGCCAAGGCATACAGAGCTGTAAATGCATGCTGTTGCATGCTTGCTCCACAGTAGCATCTTGGTTATTCTGATTTTTTCTTCAGGAAATAGATTTCATACAGGAACATAATTGTAACTACTTGAAACTATAGCTTGGTAGACTATTTAAGGGGAAAGAAATTGTATTTGACTTCCAGTCAATTTGCAGTGTAATTTTCAACCAGAGATCTAACACAGCAGCAGGGTTTATTATATTTATAACTTAAATAATATATGATGATGCTTAGCTTTGTATATATTATTTATTAGGCAGGGAATGCCTTGAGGGCTATACTTTCTGTTTTAGTATATCCAGGTCTTCCAAAGCAAGCCCTGTCAAGTGGCAATTGCTGTAAGCGTGCTGATCACGTGGGCTTTCAGTTGGTCTGTGTGCAGCTGTGTAATTTCTGGTACTATTTAAAAAATAATTCAACTTCAGTTCCATTAATGATTTTTTGGATAAATTTTAGTTTGCATATCAAGTGCAGTCATGAAATAGAGATCTATAGCTTCTTGTGAAACAAATCTTTCAGTTGCTGAAAGCCAAACCTCTCTGAAGTACTTCAACAGTACCCAGCTTGTAGCTGCCATTGCAAAGTGCTGAAACAGCATTAACCTTTTCGACATCTGAACCTTTTAGCAGAAGCTGGCTGCTTTGCTCAGTGCCTGATGCCAGCTGATGCTGCATGTCCTCCAGTTCTTTAAGGGCTCTTACTGGAAACTACATGGCATGTGGGTGGATGCAAGCAGATCTCTAAATTATTTTGGACTTGGCTTCTTGTGCTAGGCTAAAGAAAGCATTGTCAGTATTGGTGATTACCAAAAAGCGTAACATTTCCAAACTTCATGAGGGAATGAAACTAGCGCTCTGCTTTTTGCTATACAGCACATCAGTATGCCTTCGTACTTGGGCTGCGGGAGTTATGGGGAGCTGGAGGTCAGCCTCTTCTGGCGGATAACTAGCAATAGGACAAGAGGGAATGGCCTCAAGTAGTGCCAGGGGAGGTTCAGGCTGGAAACTAGGAGACATTTCTTCTCAGAAAGAGTGGTCAGGAATTGGAACGGGTTGCCCAGGGAAGCGGTGGAGTCACCATCCCTGGGGGTGTTTACCATCCCTGGGTTTGTTTAAGGAAAGCTTGGATGTGGTGCTTAAGGACATGGTTTAGTGGGTGACATTGGGGGTAGGAGGATGGTTGGAGCAGATGATCTTGGAGGGCTTTTCCAACCTTACTGACTCTGTGAATTGAGAAGCTGTGTAGCTGCTGAGATCTGTTCGCAAGCTTGCCAAATGGAATGCAAACAGGAGAGCTTGCTGTTGATCCTGTCAACAAAGTGCATGCTCTGGAAAAGTTGTCTTCTAAAGCAAAGTGTTGAACTGAGAATGTTCATGTATGGAACATACTGCCCTAAAGTCGGTGACAAATTGCTCAAAGGATTTGTTTCTGCGGTGCAGATTTTAAATATCCTTATTTTCTGTGTGCATAGACACAATTTAATTAAAAATAATAGTTGGCCTGTCTGTGGGACTGGATAAATCAGGTATGAACACCGCTTCATGCTCTAGAAAGCTTTTGGAATTCTTTATTCAGTTTGTATACCAAATGCTATCTGCAGTCTGAGGAGGACAAGAATCCTCCTTACTGAATCAAGGCAATGTAAAATTGGTAGACAGAGCACCATTTAAATCAACTTACTAGATACAAAGTGTTTTTGTGGCTTTCAGATGCTGATTGCTGGTAATCCAACTAGAAGCAATGCATCCATAGGCCAGCACAAATGTCAGTGAGGTTGTTCCCTTACAATTGAGTATCTGTTAATTCATAATCACATCTGCTTTATCACTACTAGAGGCTCCTCCAAGTCCTGCTTTGGACTTCTGTGTGTGATGGAGCATCTCATTCTTTAACTAGGATGCGGATATCTGAGTCTGTCAGTGTAACACCTCTACAAGCAATGAATTGATTTTTAATTGAACTAATCATTCATTCTGTTTACGGTATAGCTGAACCTGAGTCATCGATTTGAAATAGTAACAGACCATTAACTGCTGATGAACTTTAAAGTGATGTTGAGTAGAAACTTGTAGCAGTGCTTACTATTAACTAGAAAAAAGCTAGTGAGAAAGTATGTGTAACACGAGTGAGGGTAAATAATTTTCATTTAACATCAACATATTTTATCCCAGCATAGACGAGGCTGTTATTACACACACAGGTGACTTCAGGGTTCAGACAGTTCCATGCACATCTATGGTAGGTTTCCCATGACAGAGCTGTATTTATAATCGTGTTCTTAAAAACACTTAGCTTCTGCTGCAAAGTGATTATCACTGCATTGCAATTTGATGGGATGTAGGCATCTCAACTCAGGTGCCACGTAGCTGATGTGCAGCCTCAGATCAAACAACTGAACAACATTGGGCCTAAGTTTTCAAAAATTCTTATTGTAAGCTGGGGAAGAATATCATCATGGGTTCATGGCTAGCATATAAATAAGGGTGAATTTTCTGTTCTCTGTCACTTCTTGGCTTTGACATCCCCAGTTTATTCCACGTACAAACCAGCAAGTCCTGGGCTCAAGTCTCAGGCTTTGTAGATGTGCAGGTATAACTCTTCTCTGAATGAAGAGGTGTTAAAAATTCTCAAACAGGCCACGGAGATGTCACAGCTTTTGAGTGTGACAGTGTGCTGGAGCACTCTACTGGAGGTATTGACTCGCGAAAAATTAACTCCACAATCAGTAAGATTGTAAAGTAGGTATGTTTATTCAATGCTGGGTGGCATGGGGGGTAGTCCCACTCAAGTCGTGCGCACAATTTGCTCGCTTGCATTCTCTTTTATCCCCTAAAATATTACATATGCATTAAGTTTCACAACACATCTATGCATATTCATTTCCTAGCTCTGCCTAGCCCCGCTTCGTATGCTAATTATCTTATTAGTCCTTCTGCGCTTGCGTAGTACTCTCTGGTGGTCGTCAGGATGAAGTAAGATGTCTTCATCAGAGTTGAACTTTTCACCTCGTCCCTCTGCGTGTGCTCTCTGAGCCCTTGGTCACCATCTGGGCCATAAGGTTGGTTTGGTCCGGTTCTCGGGCTCCAAGGGGGGCTCCTGTTATCTCGAGGCCTTGCATGCTTGACATTCTTTCCTCCTTCTCTCTGAGCCCTTGGTCACGGTCTGGGCCATAAGGTTAATTTGGTCCTTGGGGTCCCAGGGGCTCATCTGGAGGCCTAAGCGCAGCACAGGCACAGTACATTGCAAATGTAGCACATATTAAGCAACGAGTGTTGCCTACATATTTATTCTTAATCAGTCGCTCTCTAATTTCTAATCCCATGTTTCAGTATCAAGGGCAGTGTGCACACTTGTGGAGTAAGCTGCGATAGTCTCTGTAGTCACAGGTACTTGTGTGAGCTGGTCATGTCACTTAATCAATGAAAGAGTGTTTAGAGAAGTCTTTGCAGGAAAGCAGTGTGACTCGTTCTTGGGGAGGCTTCAAAATAGGAAGGTGCTGCTGCATGGCTGCTGTCACACAGGAGGACCTACTGGAAGGCTGGGTTTTATCATCTCTCCTTCTGGCATTCAGTTAGTGTCCTTAAACTTCAAAACCTTAAAGGAAGGGTGAACCTGAAAAAGAAGCCTTGGAGAATTCACAAGAAGGCTCTAAATAGAAAGCAATATTTCACAGTAGAGAACTTGCTCTGTCTTCTAAGTTCCCTAAAAATATTTCCTTCAGGCATCAGCTATTCCTACAAATGTCCATAGCCACAGATGTAGCATCTCTTGCAAGAGCTCTCTTCCTGTGAATCTTCCTCTGCCATTTAATCTTGTTGCTCAACTTTGTGAGAAACACTCTGTAGCCAATAACATAGGCTCACGTGAGGATCTCAGTGAAGTAGCAATTTTATATGTGATTGCAATGGCAGGCGTCCCACAAGCAGGAGTGCACCTACTAGTTCCATAACACAGTTCATATACTTTTTTTTTCTTGACGACCGGGACCCTGTCCCTGCTAGGATTCAGGCTGCAACACAGGCAGCCTTCCTTGC
>MU016689.1:186233-249155 GCA_011076525.1 Nettapus auritus | reverse complement strand
GTCCTGGGTCTGTCCCCTCCCAGCTCTTGCTGCACCCCCAGCCTGCCTGCTGGCAGGACAGAGCGAGGAGCTGAAAAGTCCTTGGCTTGGTACAAGCACTGCTCTGCAACAACCAAAACATCGGCATGTTATCCATATTCTTCTCATCCTAATCCAAAACATAGCACCCTACCAGCTACTACGAGGAAAATTAACCCTGTCCTAACTGAAACCAGGACAGGCAGCTAGGTCATTACTGGCCTGTAAAGTATCAGGAATTAAGTTAACTAATGAATCCCTAAATGTGATGGGGGTAGAAGGGGCTGGGATAACAGTGCCAATTTTGGGGGATACCAAGCTGAGACTAGGGGATAAAATGATCACTGGGCAATTATTGTATGTAACCAAGGCAGGGACTAACTGGTTGGGAAGGGATTTGATGATGAAATTGGGCATTCAAATAGTAAATTGTTAGACTGGAACAACAGTGTTATTAATGGAGTGCTCTCAGGCCCTGAGAGCAAAGATATATTCACCTCTGACTGGAAAGACCCTGAAATGGGGGTGGAAGCAACAGTACAGGTGGACAGTTTTACCTCAGGGGTTTACAGGGCCATCAATGTATTGGGGCAAGTTCTAGAGCAGATTTTGGGGCAATTCCAGCCTCCCACAGAGGTATTACTGTTACAAATATGTGGATGATCTTTTATTGTCAGGACAAGAGAAAACAGTTGTGAAGGAAGCTACTAACAAGCTGTTCAACTTTCTGGGAAAGCAGGGCTTGGGAGTATTGAAAAATAAATTACAATATGTAGAAAAAGAAGTCAAGTATATAAGGCATCTAATGTCCAAGGGAAAAAACGAAGAATAAATCCAGAGAGGATTCAGGGAATTGTTGAAAACTAAGAAAGAACTAAAAAGTTTTAAGAGAAAGATTTTTTTTTAAGGAATCAGGAGCCATGAAGTCTGAAGGAAAATGGACACTCCCTGATGGGAGAGAAATGCTGAATAAAGCACCAATGAGGCAAACATTAACTGCTTTACATCAAGAGAGTCATTGGGAGGTGCAAGCAATGTGTGATGTTGTGCTAAGAAAGTATGTCTGTGTATGTCTTCACTACACTTTAGTGAAGCAAATATACAGAGGATTAACCATATGTCAGAAGGTAAATCCATAACCCACCTAGAGGGGAATGGGAGCCAGGGATTTGACTTTTTAACTGCATAACCTGTTTTGAATCCTACCTCCTTCTTGTCAAAGGGAATTGAAGATCCAATGAATATGGAACATAACTGCTTAGATCTAATAAATTACCAAACAAAGATAAGATTAGATTTACAACAGGTACCCTTAGAGGAAGGGGAAATATTGTTTATAGATGGGTCTTCTAGGGTGGTACAGGGGAGGAGATGTAATGGTTATGCCATCATTGAAGGGACAGATGGGAAGAAATGGGAAAACTGCCTAGTAATTGGTCAGCTCAAACTTGTGAATTATATGCATTAAATCAAGCATTAAAGTTGTTACAAGGGAAACAGGGAACTATATAGACTGATTCACAATATGCATATATGGGGTGCATATGCATAATGCATATGGGGTGGTACATACATTTGCAAAAAATTGGGAAGAAAGGGGCTTAGTAAACAGCAAGGGAAAGGAATTGGTCCATGAAGAATTAATTAGACAGATTTTGGAAAATCTGTTACTCCCAGAGGAGATTGCTGTGGTGCATGTGAAAGGACATCAAAAAGGAAACTCCCTAATTGAATGGGGAAACAGAATTGCTGATGAAAAGGCTAAAGAATCAGCTTTGCAATTAGAAGTAGAAGCGAAGTTGCTTCTTGTACCTGAAATAAAACCTCCACCTGAAAAGCAAATATTCAGTGAAAAAGAGATAGAAGCCTTCAGGGAGTTAGGAGCAAAGGAATCTGAAGGACGGTGGACTCTCCCTGATGGGAGAGAAATGGTAAATAAACAAATAATGAGGGAAATTTTAGCTGTTCTACATCAAGGAAGCCACTGGGGAGTCCAGGCAATGTGTGACGCTGCATTAAGAAAATATATATGTGTAGGCATGTATACTGTAGCTAAGCAGGTGTGTAATAGTTGCATAACATGCCAACGAGTGAATAAGAAGGCTCTGCGGAAACAGCCTCTGGGTGGACGGGAGCCAGGACTTCAATCTTTTCAGATCATCCAAATAGATTTTATTGAATTACCTAAAGTAGGTAGATTTAAGTACTTGCTAGTATTAATTGACCATTTGTCAGGATGGGTAGAAGCTTTTCCTTCACCATCACCAACAGCTAGTGTGGTGATATAGGTAATCCTGGAACAAATAATCCCTAGATATGGGGTTGTTGAAAATATAGACTCAGATCAATGAAGTAATTTTACTTCATCTATTTTACAAGGATTAATGAGAACCTTGGGAATAAAATGGGAGTTTCATACTCCATGGCATCCTTCCTCCTCGGGGAAAGTGGAGCAAATGAATCAGACATTAGAGAAACATCTGCCAAAACTGGTTTTAGAGACTAAGCTCCCCTGGACAAAGTGTTTACCTTTAGCACTTCTCAGAATTCGAACTGGTTCTAGAAAAGATGAGATGTTGTTTGGACTACCGTACCTGGGTAGAAGCGGTGAGATACCTACTTTTGAAACTAAATATATTTTTCTCAAAAACTATGTACTTGGATTATCTTCTTCCATAGCATCTCTGAGGGTTTGTGGACTGTTGGCTCAAACCCCACCTTTGGAATTCCCAGTACATTCATTCCATGCAGGAGATTGGGTCCTGATATGCACCTGGAGAGAATCAAAACTCTGGCCTGAATGAGCAGGACCATTCCAAGTACTACTAACCACTGAAACAGCTGTAAGAACTGCAGAAAAAGGTTGGACTCACTATACTCGAGTGAAGGCATCCATTGACCCTAGTACCTGGGAAGCTGTTCCTACAGAAGACTTGTTGAAAGTTAAAATCAAAAAGAAAAATCTCATAATAGACCCTGAGCAGGATAAAAGCTTACAATTGTAAACTAACCTTTTTATTTTCACAGGTAACTAATGAGTGTGACTTGCGATTGGGAGAAAGGACTGGCCTATAGTGAATCGAAGTGCTCCCAAGGGGTTTTTGTTCTAGTAGTAGTGTACATCTTATTCTTTGTATTGATAATTATTTGGAAACATAAGAGTTAAAAATAATGACAGGGAAAAATCAACTATTAATTTTGTTAAATACCAAATTTAATAAATAAATTATTAAATACCATGTGCTTTCTGGCACATGGTATTTAATGCTGCATGCAGTAATCCAGGCTTAATATGGAAGAAGAAAATCCATTAGATGAATTGTATAAATGCTTGATGTGCTAGGAGCAATAAAGGGTGTTTTGTGGGATTAGATATTAACACTTAACCCAGTAGCGGTCTGTAGTTCCTGTTCTTGTTGCCTTTCTCCTGTGTTAAATGCACGGTGTAGGTAGTGCTGTGCTGGCAGCAGACGTTCATTAGGAGTGCAGCTATGGAAAGCCATGATGTGTGCAGTGAAGAGCCTGGCTCTGCCTGTGGGCAATAGACAATACGGAGACCTTGTGCTGCCTGCGAGGGCTGCAGCTCCTGCCCGGGCACAGGGGTGATCTGCAGGAGGTAAGAGCTGCACGCTGTCTGCAGGAGCTTGGCTCTGGGCTGGCTGGAGCAGACCATCACAAAAACATTACCAAAAAGCACAATATATATATATATATATCCAACTCTACCTTTGTATCTCACATTGTTGGGTTTTCAGAGGATGTTCACTTCCATTGTTGCTGTATGTTCATAAGGCTTGTGCTAAGCTGGTGATGTTATAAAATAAAAATTATCTTTACCAGGCACTGTCAGAGACATCAAGCAGCTGCAGTTTACATTGGCCACTGTAATAAGCTGTTGCTTCCCCTGATACCCCCAAATTGTGATGCTGGTGCCTTTCCAGGAAATGGGTGCTCCCCCTGTTTTATCTCCCTCCCGTCGCCCCTCTGCAGAGGACAGATAGGATGGATTCACTGTTCCTACCATCACTGCCTTAAAAACAAGGCATCTGGGTTTTCCCAGCATGAGAGGAGTAGAATAAGTCAGTGTCAAACTACAAAATGTCATATAGAGCTAAGCTGGCATAAATACTGAATTTCTAGACAGCTGAATTTAGGAGGGAATCCTGCTCGTGTTAGTGTTTCCCACCAAGAGGGAGATGGTATTAATACGTAAGTGTCGCTTCAAGTATGTGGCAAGACCTCTGGAAACTCAGAATCACTGCAGTAATTATTCATAGTGATTATCAGGGCTCAATTCAGTGGTTGGTAGAAACACTAGCTTTGCATTTTCAGGCTGATAACATGGATATCAAGTAGGATTTTATTTTTCCAGCATATATGGATTTCACTAGGGCTGTGCCTTACTAAAGCTGTAGGCTGAAGGAAACAGAAATCTGAAGTGCGATCACCATTGGCAATGCCAAGGAGCAAGGCAGTAAAACAGGAAACAGCTGAAATGAGTGTGGTGTCCCAGTAACCTTAAAATGTGGTGTGCTGCGACTTGGGGATTGGAGTTCTTGTGCAGTAGCTGTAAATGCCTGCAAAAGGCTGGATCTTCTGACAGGCTGGCCTGTTGAATGGCAAACTAGGGGAGCTCATGGTTTTAACTTAGTGTTTTTTTTTTTCCTCTAGGGACCATACATATGAGTTGGGGAAGGGGGAATGGGTGGGTGATTGGTCTGCGTTCCCCATATCAAGGGCATTCTGTGGTGTCAGAGCCACGATGCCATGAGACGGCAGCTGAAATCAGGGTTATTTCTGGTTAATTTAAGCTCAGCTGGAGGAGTCAAACAGGTAAATGCAGTAACAGCTGGGTGCTTGAAGGTGTGTGTGGATGGCAACAAGGTAAATCCTGAGTCCTAAATTCATCTGTCTGGTTGTAAGCAGGCTGGGAGCGAGCTGCACTGCAGCTCTGACACTGAGTATGTGGCAGTCCCTGGCTGAGCTCGCCAGCCGTGGGAAGCAGCTCAGAGCTGAACTTGCCTTAGATTGGTGAAACTGCAGGGGGGAGAACTGTGAGCTACTAATTTATTTAAATATATGGTTATTGCCTACTTCAGTCCCATTTTCCTCCCTTAATATGTTTAGAATTGGGCTTTTAGTGGGGGGGGAACCTGACTTGTAACCGTGGCTGTTGCTGAGTCTGTGTAAGCAGTCATGCAGTTTGTTGCAGTTTGTCTTGGAATTTCTTGGCTAAATTAACCCTCCAGAAACTCAAACAGTATTCAGCGAGTGCCGAGTGGGTCTGTGTAACTTCCTGTGATAACTTGTGTTACGGAAGAGACGTAGAGTAAACCTCCAGGACCTATTTATAATACTCTGGGAAAGCGGTTGGTTTCACTTTTCAACTTCTGAATGATCTCAGTGCAGGTATCTGAAAGTGGTGCTTTTTAGAAAATCCCTGCTTGTAATGTGGGGTTTCCAAGTTCAGGGGCTTGTGGCTCTGAAATCAGGCTTTGTACAGAGGCTCCATTTGCTTTCTGCTCCAGCACAGCATCTCAACATGCTAAACATGAAGGCTAGCTAGAAGAGGTCACTGACAGGTAGCATGCCCCTGTGAATCCTCCGAACGTGCGACTGGTTGCAGGCAAGCTTGGCTCTCGGCAGCTTTTGCATGAGCAGAAAAGACTCCTCTAACTTCTCTCCAGTTGCATTTTCTGGTGCTGGAGCTTGGGAGGCATCCTTCCCATGGCAAAACACCAAGTTTCATTAATTCTCTAATGTTTGCTGTTGTGGGCAGGCAGATTGCCCTTTTCTATTGCAGAGCTGTGGCTACAGAACAGGATTTAGAAGTTGGAAACCATCTCCCAGGGCCTATAACTTCTGCATGGCCGTCATGCACAGAGCCCATGGATGCTGGATGGCTCAGCTTTCCCAGTGGTCTTCACCCAGCCCTGAGGGCTTCATCCCAGGATGTGGGAGCAGAGGGGCTGTGTTGGGAGGGATGGGACCTGCTTCCTCGGCCCCCAGCCGTGTATATGGGGTGTGAAGATGATGCTGATACGTTGCTGCAAGGTTTTTTAGCTGTCTAGTAACTATACCAGTGTAGAAGACATGCATGTAGCTCCTGCCAAGAAATCTTGTAGCTAGCCCCATCCTGAGTTTTGTTGTTTCTTGTATTTTTAATCTCAGTCCTTGGGCTGCTTCAAGCCTTAGATCTCCTGAAACTGCATGTAAGCATAGGAATGCGCTTGGGAAAACCCCAATGGTCCCAAGAAGTCTGCAGCTATGAGATGCAGTTCTTAAGGTGAAGTAAATCTGCCCTGCCCTTGGTAAATCTTTGCTCTGCTACCAGTCCTGGGCAGCACGTTTTGGAGCCAGGCATTGTCTCACTGCAGCAGCTGCTTATTTCTGCAGCGGCGTGGTGATAAGAGGAGTTTGCCCGCTCTCTTGGAACAGTGCCATTCATGTAACTGACCTTAAACTGAGGGCTAGGATTGTTTAAGCAAATCCTGAATTGTTTGCTTGTGAGCATGCTGGGGCAAATTCCTGTGGTGGAAGGACTTGATGCTGCCATAACATACCCACGTGCTGCCAGTAGCATAAGCAGACGTGCAGCACATAAAGCCACGTGAGCTGCTCAGCTTGTTTTGTAAAGTTGAACAGAAAACCTTCTGTTCTTTGCTCCCTGGCACTTTGGCCCGATAAAAGCTGGGTTACGATGCAAAGACGTAGGCCAGTCTGTAAGTAAAACTGTAGCCAGCTGCTTAATCACTCGTGATTGAATTTATTTGCCTGCCTGCTTACATTTCTGGGACCTGGGACAAAACCTTCCCATACCTTGTCCTGTGAACAAGGTCAGCGACCACCTCCTGGGCTGGGTGCTTCTCTAGAGATCCCACCTAGGGCTGGTGGTGGGAGTCCTGGCAGGCTAAGAAACACTGAGGGGAGGATTTAGGTTCCACAGCCCAGAGCATGGTGCATAAGCCCTGTTTTCCGAGAGGAGCATTCCTGGCACTTAACCTGTCCAGGTTCAGCCCTTTTTCCCTACTTGGCTGGCTTTTCCAAGCTGCTGTGAGTGGCTGTTGTGGTTTAACCTGCCCGGCAGCCAAACACCACACAGCCGTTCGCTCACCCTCCCCCCTCCCTCTCTGGGATGGGGGAGAGAAACGGGAAAATGAAACGAGAGTTGAGATAGAGACAGTTTATTAAGATAGGAAACAATAATAATAATAATAATAATAACAATAATAATAATAATAATAATAATAATAGTGTATATGAAACAAGTGATGCACAATGCAATTGCTCACCACCCGCTGACCGATGCCCAGTCTATCCCGAGCAGCCGGCCCCCCCAACCTGGCTAGCTACCCCTATATATTGTTTAGCATGACGTCAGATGGTATGGAATACTCCTTTGGCCAGTTTGGGTCAGCTGTCCTGGGTCTGTCCCCTCCCAGCTCTTGCTGCACCCCCAGCCTGCCCGCTGGCAGGACAGAGCGAGGAGCTGAAAAGTCCTTGGCTTGGTACAAGCACTGCTCTGCAACAACCAAAACATCGGCATGTTATCAGCACTCTTCTCATCCTAATCCAAAACACAGCATTCCACCAGCTACTAGGAGGAAAACTGTCCTAACTGAAACCAGGACATATATCCACCCCTTATTCCATACCATTTATGTCATGCTGAGGTTACACTCTTTTCAGTACATTTTAATTAATCACCATTTTCATCTATGGTATATAGCAATCATGGTAGTGATGACATACAGTATTATACAGTAATTAACATAATACAATTCAACTCATGGGCTATTTTCACCCAGTATTAAATCCCCTTGAGGTACACATCGGACCTCCCCATTCTTTTGCATTACCCACCAAGTGCATCCAGGTCCCTGAGCAAAAGCAATCCCGCGAATGGGTTTGCCTTTTCCTGAGGCAGGAGTAGCCCAGACTGTCTTTCCCAGCATGTTTCTTGTATGCACTACAGGAACTTTATCCCCTTCTACAGTACGTAACAGGTTTGATTGGGCAGGTCCAGCTCGGTTAGCAGATCCCCTAGTATTGACTAAGCAGGTGGCCTTTGCCAAATGTGTGTCCCAGTTTTTAAATGTCCCAGCACCCATTGCTTTCAGTGTAGTCTTTAACAGTCCATTATATCGCTCAACTTTCCCGGAGGCTGGTGCATGATAAGGAATGTGATACACCCACTCAATACCATGTTCTTTGGCCCAAGTGTCTAGAAGGTTGTTTCAGAAATGAGTTCCAGTCTCAATTCTTTCTGGGGTGGCATGTCGCCATGGGACTTGTTTTTAAAGGCCCAGGCTAGTGTTCCGGGCGGTGGCATGGGGCACAGGATATGTTTCCAGCCATCCGGTGGTTGCTTCCACCATTGTAAGTACGTGGCGCTTGCCATTGCGGGATTGAGGGAGTGTGATGTAATCAATCTGCCAGGCCTCTCCATATTTATATTTCAGCCATCGTCCTCCATACCAAAGAGGCTTTGACCGTTTGGCTTGCTTGATTGCGGCACATGTTTCACAATCATGAATAACCTGTGCTATAGCATCCATGGTCAGGTCCACCCCTCGATCACGAGCCCATCTGTATGTTGCATCTCTGCCTTGATGGCCTGAGGTGTCATGGGCCCATCGGGCTATAAATAATTCACCCTTATGTTGCCAGTCCAGGTCCACCTGAGCCACTTCGATCTTAGCAGCCTGATCCACCTGCTGGTTGTTTTGATGTTCTTCAGTAGCCCGATTCTTGGGCACATGAGCATCTACATGGCGTACCTTTACAACTAGGTTCTCTACCCGGGCAGCAATATCTTGCCACAACGCCGCAGCCCAGATGGGTTTGCCTCTGCGCTGCCAGTTGTTCTGCTTCCATTGTTGTAATCACCCCCACAGGGCATTTGCTACCATCCATGAATCAGTATAAAGGTAGAGAACTGGCCATTTCTCTCGTTCAGCAATATCTAAAGCCAGTTGGATGGCTTTCACTTCTGCAAACTGACTCGATTCACCTTCTCCCTCAGTAGCTTCAGCAACTCGTCGTGTAGGACTCCATACAGCAGCTTTCCATCTCCAATGCTTTCCCACAATACGACAGGACCCATCAGAGAACAGGGCATATCTCTTCTCATCTTCTGGTAGCTTGTTGTACAGTGGGGCTTCGTCAGCACGGACCACTTCCTCCTCTGGTGATATCCCAAAGTATTTGCCTTCTGGCCAGTCCATAATAACTTCCAAGATTCCTGGGCGACTGGGGTTTCCTATTGGAGCCCGCTGAGTAATCAGTGCAACCCACTTGCTCCATGTAGCATCAGTTGCATGATGTGTAGAGGGGACCCTTCCTTTGAACATCCAGCCCAGTACTGGCAGTCGGGGTGCCAGGAGGAGCTGCGCTTCAGTACCGATCACTTCTGAAGCAGATCGAACTCCTTCATATGCTGCCAATATTTCCTTTTCGGTTGGAGAGGCAGCACAGCAGTCACATCCAGTGCTGGGATCTGCAGCCTCTGCACAACTGATTCATCTCAGTCTTGCCCCACCGCCGTCTGCTGACCTCGTGCGTATGGAAAGGCAGCACTCATTGTCCTGTCCCATCGGTGTTTGGTTCATCGGGTTGCATGGATTTATTAAACAGACACAAACAGCATTCGGACGTGTTTGTTATGGCAAGAAGGATGATGTTAAGAACCCAGGTAGACCAGTTTTATTCTCATAAGAAAGGCAAAAAGCCTTGGGTGTCAGTTAAGTGTTTAACAAATCTTCTCTCTGGAAAGATTAAATTAAAATTTTTGCACTGGCACATGTAGAACAGGTCTTCTCATCATGGCAAATGGTTTTAGCCTGCTTCTGAACCCAGCAAGAAAACATCTTTTTGTCTTTTCACATCTATTTTGCCCTGTTGAATAACAGTTGCTGGATAGTGCTGCATGAATCAGGACACGGCAAACACTTTTTGGCTTGTTTTCAGGACTGACCTGGGCTGGTAAGGCTCAGATATTTAGTTTTTTTGTTTGTTTGTTTGTTTTCTTGCTTAGTTACAAAGACAAAGACTGCTTATAAGAAACTGTGTAGGGTTGTACTGTGGTTCCACATGGATGCTGGTATGTAAAACGAACTGCTCAATGGCCTTACTTGAAATTGTTTTCCACTTTTTCATTGTGATGGTAACTTGCTGATCTCCTGTTGTTCTGTTTCCTAACTAAAATATTTTTTTCTTTTTGCAGGCTCACATTAAGTTTCCTATTGACTATCCATATTCACCACCTACCTTCAGATTCCTGACCAAAATGTGGCACCCCAACATTTATGAGGTAAAGTTTTTAAAAGAAGTTTTCCTAGGCATGTAAGAAGGCTTTCTAGTTCCTTAAACTTTAGTACTGTCCATACTTCCATATCTCTAGCCATAACTAAAGTGGTAAGCTGTTTGTGTTAAATATCAGGTTTGTGGTTCAGCAAGAGTTAATTCCTAAAATTTGTAGGAAAAGCTGTTCTTGCAGGCAGGGATGGAGCCTTTCTCCTACCTGCAGTTGCATTCTGTAGCCCCAGATGAAGCACTGTACTGCAAGTGCTGGCAATTTTAGGGGATTCTTGGATGAAAGCTGGTTTGGTCTTTGTGTTACCCTACTGTGATACTTACACAACTAGTGGTTGTTTGTACGCTGTTCAAGTAAATCTTTGGTTTTGGCTTATCCCACAATTTTGTGTGATGCAACAAGATATAACGGGGAAACGAGAAACAATCTTCTGCGAATGAAGGGGTTTGGTCTCAGGGTACTCTGACTGCAGAACCAGAGCTGGGCTGGAGTCCAGCTTCAGGAGTCCTGTGCAGCCTGGTTGCTCTTCAGAGAAGACTGAACAGATACCTCTAGGCTAAATGTCCGCAGGCCAGCTTGGAGCAGCACTTAGAGTTCAGTGCGTGTGTGGGTCATGTTCAAAGGGTAACACCTGTGGGCTGTTGCATTCATAATTGGATCATGATATGAGTATGTAGCAGCTCCTGAAGGGGAACATTTGTATACAAATGCTCTTCAGAAAGCAGCACTCCCTAGCTTGAAAGTGTTGTCTCTGATGCTGAGAGCAGGCTGCTTGGAGAGGCTCAGGGTGAAGGCAGCACGGGGAAGTGCTGTGCTGAGGACACCTGGTGCATCCCAGCACTGCGTGAGCATAGGGGCTGTCAGGGCCAAGCTGTGCTCCTGTGCCACTGTTTGGGCATAGCACAAATTGCTCTGCACGTGCCACAAATAGGTTAGGCTGTGTTTCTTGCTGGGCTTTCGTATATCAAGTGATCTTTAGCTTATCAGCCTGGCTGAGCTGAGCTGTTGTGTTACAGAGCAGCAGCTCAAGACAGACTTCAACAGCACTGGTACAAAGACAGTGAGAAGGAGCATTTCATTTCATGGGTGCAATGTTGCTTCTAATCTTAGCGCAATCACTTCAAAACTACCCAATTTCAACAAGCCGTATTTGAAAGTTGAAGGCCTGGTTTGGATTAAAATTTGACTTAAGCTTTTAGTGGAGGGCAGTCAAGTTCCTGTTAAACTTTAGAATATTCTAACCACGTGTCAGCCTGCTAGGACTGCTGCTTGGAGTAGTTTGAGAGGTTAAACATTTTTTCACAAATGTTCCTGTTAGTACAGCTCTATCATCTTGTCACAGGTCTCTGAATTTCTGCAGGCTTCCTTTGGGTCCCGTTCAAAACAGGAATGTCACTTCCTCACTGTGAACAAACAATGGCTTTGCTTGATGCCTTGGGCTCGGAAGGCCCTTTTCTAGAAAGCTGCTGCTGCTGGATGTCTATCTTGAATGAGTGCACTTCGTGTCACATTAAACTGCACTGATGTTCTAGCCAGAAATGGCCAAAAACCTGTTCAAACTTCAGTGCAGAGCAGGGTAGTAATCCGTTCTAATTACTGGATGCTCAGGAAGATTGCCTTGTTATGCTCAGGGACTTCCTAAAATCAGCCATCTGACAGTCTCCTGGCTTGATTTTTGGACTTGACATCAAATCTAACGTCTAGCCAAGGATGGTGTTTCTCTTCAAGGCTCTCTTTCAGTTACATGAGAGCTTGGTCTATAAAGAAAATCTCAGGACCTGCATATTACTGCAGATCCATACTGTAGAGGTTGTTTCTGAATCCAGAAATTCTCATGGTGAGTGGGAAATGGTTACCAAAGTTGTATGTACAAACTGAATCTTGGAAAGGCCCGGTCCCAGTGGGAAAGATGAAAAATTGGCTCTAGGAACAACTGAAGGTAGGAGGAGAAAGTAACCCAAAACTTGATGGGTGTATTTTGGGGCTACTGTTCAAATACTCCAGCTCTCAGCTTTGTACTTTGTGTTCATAGCAGTATTTCTTGGAGCTGAGGGAATCTGAAGCAGCTTGCAGGCTGTTTTGGAAACACTTAAGCATTGAAGATGAGGCACTGGGATAACTCCAAATGAAACTGAGAATAAATCAGCAAAGGGCTTGAGGTTTGAGGGTTTGTCAGGAGGGAAAAAATATCTTTCAGTGTAATGAAGATGAAAGACAGTAGCAGTGTGCAGAATCTGCTGGTGAGACCAGATGGAGAGGTTGAGGCTGACGTTCCAGTTCTGAGCAGAGGCTTGAGGCGCTTGTGTGTTTTCCTCATCTCCAGTTTGCTTGGGTCACCTAGCTGGATTTTGGTAAAACCGCATTTAATACTGGGGTTTTTATTTTTGAGGTAATAAGGCGTTTCAGTTCTGTCATAATAAAGTATAGGCTAGTTCCTGTGCTTTTTCTTCCTCTGGCAGATAAATACACCATCCTCCTTGTTCCTGTCTTTCAAAAATGTACGTAGGATGAGCTCTCCCCCTTGCCTACACTGATCCCTAAAATCTCGTGCTGATCTCAAGCCCCACGACACTTATGCTCTTCCACACTAACACAGTGCTGCCCTATTTGAATTCTCAAAGATGTAAAGTTGATTGTTGAGGAAAAAAACAACAACAAAAACACCAAAACCTAACATCCTTATTTCCCTCTTTGTTTTCACATTGCAAAATATCTGTTGGTCCATGTGCTGCTTACTTGATGACACGAGGGACTTCCCCAGAGTGCTACAATGCTTTCTTTTGGTCAGCACTATGTTTTCCTGGGAGATGTTTAATGGAGAAACCGTGTAGGCTAGGGGAAATTGGGGAAATTATGAATAAATACAGAATAGGCCATAGACATAATTTAGCATGCATTAGTAAGGTTAATTTCACCTTAAAGTGATATTAAAAATATTTATGGATTGTGCAAGTCTCTTAGAGCCCTAAAAAAAAAAAAAAAAAACTGCCTTGTTACGACAAACTGTTCCAGCAACAGAAGTGTACACCTGGGTATTCAGCAGCTCCAGGTGCTACTTTGCTTTTTGTAGTTATGTTCTTGACAAAAAGCTGCTTCAAAATGACATCGGCTTGCTAACTTAGCATACCTGGCAGGTTCAGTGCGTAGCTGAATCCTGGATACCTATCACAAGCCTCCACTATTGAAGTAGGATCTCATTTGACTGTAAAACAAATGTCATTGTTAATTGTGGTGAGCTGAAATGTTTGGGAGGCTCCTCAGGTGAGCTGCTGCTATCTGTAGCTGGGATCTCTGCCTGGGGCTCAAAGGCACAGATGCTATCGCTGAGAGCAGCAGCGCTGCTTTGTGCTCCAGCTGCCAGGGGCATAGTGGAGTTGGAGGGTCCTCAGGATGTAGCCGAGCTTGGGGAGCTGCCTGTTTACAGCCTCCTACAAAGCTGATCCTCAGTTTCTCTTGTTCTTCTGACCAACCCGTACCTTAGATCAAGGTGACAAGTGACAGCCTTGTCATTCACCCCATCCTGCGGGGTGGCACTGGGACCCCATGAGCCCCTGGGGTTAGCTTTGCTGGAGGACATCAGCTGTGGTGAACATTGCTACAGTACTCCTGTGGAGTAATCATGTCAGGGTGCTGTTGCTGATAGAAACCTGTAAAAGCAATTCTCTTAGTGTTTATAAATGGTAGGCATTATGAAACTTTAAATCTATATTCAGGCTATAACGCTGGTGAGTAAAACACAGCTTGAGGTTTATGTAGCTGTATGGCTTCCATATGCTGCCAAAATATTCTTTCTCTTGCATGCTGGAAGGGACTTTCTGTGAAAATTTCAGGGAGCATCTCCTGCTTTTTCACCTGATATTTCAAACAGCTACGTCTTTGGGGAACAGCCTCGGCCTGCCTTGCACCATCTGTTCAACCTCTGCGCATCCCAGGAGAAGCATTGTTTTGATACCTGAGCTATGATAGAGTGCTGAATCCCTGAATTTAAAGATTCTTGTAGCTAACTCAGTTACCACTGGGGAAGAAAAAAAATTAACCCTACTTTAGGTCTCGTGTGACTAAAGCTCATCTCTGTCACAATGGCATTATGTGCTGTCTAGAGATTATTTAGTTTTACGTGACTTTACCAACTATTGTTGGTTGCTTTGCTACATTCTCTAAACTACATTCTCTAAAATATCTTGGCCTGAGATTGTTTTATTTCAATTTGCAGACTAAGGGAAGATTTTGAACATATTAATATGGCAGATCTAGGAAGGATGGATAACTGTTTTCAGTTCTTGCACGTTTTTTTCATATCAACAAGGCAAAACTGCTCAAACATAGCCAGAGATGGAATTGAGTCTTCAGACCTTTACTTTGAGCTGGGCTATTCTCAACTTTGCTTTCTGTCTTTCAGAACGGAGATGTATGTATTTCAATTCTTCACCCGCCTGTAGATGACCCGCAAAGTGGAGAGCTGCCATCTGAGAGGTGGAACCCTACCCAAAATGTCAGGTAACAGTGCGAACCAGTGGTGTGTAAAGCTGACCTCAGAGGCCTGTCATCCCTAGACTAAAGCCTGTGTTGGGAAAAGGTTTGGAAGGGAATTAAAGACTTTAGGGGGGTTTAGAGCTTGAATCAGGTAGGAACTGGATTCACCAAGCTGTCTGAAGATACTGGGGGCATGCTCTGTCCTGATGCTGGGTTAATGATGTAGGGCCTTCTGCCATATTCACAGGTTTACATGTTCTTAAAGCGATCTCAAACGTTTTAACCTTTCCCAAGGCATGTTATCCAAACTCTTCTAAGATACCAACTATTGGAAAAGGACATCTCTGAGTATTTAGGCCCCGTAGGATTAGTGCTACCTGTAGTTTGCCTTCTAATACTTGTCCCTATCTCCTGTCCTGTAGTGTGGTGTCTCGAGCAGTTAGCTAGGTAGTTCTTTTGCTGCCAAAACCAAACAATCACTAAGTACAAGCAGCATTCAAGGCTAGTATGTCCATTTTTGAAACATCAGCTGGATTTCATTCTAATTTCAAGACACTACCAATAAAGCTACCAATAAAGAACTCACAGAACAAATATCAAATAGCAGATCACTGACCCATGCAGCAGGAGTGACATAGGGAAAGGACCTTGAGCTCAGGTACTTCTGTTATAACTATTTAATGTGATTCATTATGCAAACAAAGTTAAAATAACTGACCCAAGATTTTTAGCATACCATATGAAAATTATGCTTGTTTTCAGAGTGATTTATTAAACGTTGGTTCCTTAGTTTAAATAGTTTTTTCCACTGGTAGATCCAGCTAGGGATTTCAACCCAGGTGGGGGAACGTAGAGATATGAAGAGAGTTTTCTGATGCTTTGACTCTGCTTTTATCTAACTTGGCTTCATGAAATTAGTTTGAAAAAAGCCTTTGTCAAAGCAAAGATCTAGCAAGGGGGGTTTCTTGGATTCTTGACCCTTGGAATGGGATTGTAACACACACTGCAAAGTGCTGAACTAGAACTAGCATGGCAGCAAACGAGGATTTGTAACAGTCAGCAAATTATAACTGAAGTTCCCTCCTGGAGCATGCTACTTCAAGGTTAAAAAGGCTCAAGAGAAATGGTCCATCTGAGTTGTGTGAAGTTATAAAGAGTTGGGAGTCTTACCTTAAAAGCTTAAGCTAAACGTTATCCAATCCATCTCTCCCAAGTAGAAGTGAATATGAAGCGCTCTCTCAAGTTCTAGTCCAAACTGGCTTTTGATTTTTTTACATAGTTCAAATAATATTTTAAACTGTGTACTGCTGAGCTATGTTGAGTTGTCCTTCTGCTCACATGGCTATTAACCACATCAAATGTATAAAAAAACAGCATATCTCCTCCAGTTGTTAGGACTAGATGTCAAGCAAGTTAAACAGAGTTTAGAAGCTTCTTAAGGCATTGATTACTTAGATCACACTCACATTCTATTTCATTATACACAGCCCCAAAAGCTTGATGTGAAACTCATCTTGCCAGTTCTGGTTGCTGCTTTTCCTTAACACGATGCGGTTTTTGGCGCTTACTCTCTTGGAATGTTTTGGGCTTAGGGGTGATGTCTGAGGAGAAAACATTCCTTGGATGTTTTGGCAAGTAGCAGGAAAACTTGTCCTTAAATATTAGCCCACTGCCATCACCGCCTGTTGGGCTAAATGCCTCATACAAACGCTTCCTGCTGGGATCCCATCTGGCTTTGCAAGGCTCCAGAGTTTGTCAGATTGAAGGCAGCAGGACTGGAGGTACATGAGAAGAGCACAGTTGTAATGAGCTGCATGTGTAACCTCTTCAGTTGCTGAATTTTGTAAATCCTGCTGAGTATTGACAATTCACTGCAGCTGACCACGGCTGAAGTGTCTGCAGGATGGGATATCATTCAGCTTGGAGAGCACCTGTGCTTCCACCTCTAAAGGTGTCAAGCATATTTGTTTTTATTTTTTTAACATGGACTTTCCTGTCACTGGGAGCAAGATGAGTCAGCCACAAGTAAGTATGGCAAACATCCAGCAAGATGTGGAGGAATGCAGCTATGATCTGTGTGGCAGAGAATGTTGCTTATCCTTGTGTTCCCAGGGCCATAAAGCTGAGGAAGTGGTGGCAGGTCTTAGGAGCTGAGGATCTTTGATCATTTTAGCTACCCTTCTCCATATCTCCCCTGGCTCCCCTATGTCCTTTGAGGTTTTCAATATTCAGCAGGTGCACTCGGCACAGTGTTTGAAATGCTGCTACATCTGTGCCTTGTGAAGAGAGGTGATGCATGGCCTCACTGCTGCTTTGCTTCCTGAGGATGCTGACTTGTTGGCTCTTTCAGCTGCCAACAGTGCATTAAGTTGCTTGACAAGCTGTTCATATCTAACATTTGACTTCAGCTGAATGGTAAACCTTTTACTTGATATCGGAGAATAAAAATGTGCTAAGACAAATCTCCCCCTACCTCTAAACCTCTGAAAATGGCTTTGAGAAGCTACAATGTGGATAGCAGCTGGAACAAAAAAAAATCTTTCAATAAGGTATGTAACAGGATGCAGTAGTTGGGGCTCCCAACCAGTCTACGTGATGTCTGCTTGGGTTTAGATGAAATTCACCTGTTTCTGAGCCTTCTGTTGATTCATGAAGACAAAAAGGCACTTAACAGAGCTGATTCCTTGAGCTTCTGCTGGCTTCTCTCCTCTGATGATAAAGGGATCTGGAAGGACTTGCTCTGATGAAGACAATGGCACTGTAAACATTGAAATAAGTAGTGTGGTAGCTGATAGGGAGCAGCTGACAAGGTAACTGTTCCCAGAATGGGGAGGGAAGGATGCACAAAAGCACAAGGCAGGCTTGAAATCCCTGCTCTTCATGCAAACAGCTTGAATATAGTGTGGCCTGAATGAGAAACAGATCCCCAAGAATATTGCAGAAGGTCAGTCTGTATCCAGGATGGTGCAGTTTGCATCTGATGCTGAGGGTGTTTTCAGTCCCCATGAGTCACTTGTCGGTGGTGTTGGGTCCCATGCACTGGGATCCCTTCTTGTTAGTGTACCTCATTTACCCCCAATAGCAGAGTTTGAATCAAAGCAGTGTGCAGTTCCAGAGGTACCAAAACTCCCAGAGCTGAGGTAACACCCTAGCTGGGGATGAGCAGCACAGCCTCAGCACTTGTGGCCGCTGGCCTTGGTGGTGTGCTTAAGTGGCTTTGCACTGACTTTGGAGCCTGGGGCACTGCAGTAGAAATCTGCTTTTCCTCACTTTGTTTGAAGTAAGGTGGGTAGAGCAGATGCTAAATCCAGCTACTAATTCCTGTCCTGGGCCTTCCCCAGGTTTTGCTCGCTCTAAGCAAAACCGCTGCAGTACTGCTGGAGCTAACTTCCTGGCTTCACAGCCTGGCTGGGAAGAACCAAAGCCTTTGAATAAATCCTTGAGATGAAGTGGAAGATGGGCACTCTCCTGCCCATCATTCCAATCTGGCCAAGCAGTTTTTTCCAGAGCTGTCATTCTTTTCCTACTGAATTTGCTTTGGAAAGCAAATTATAGAAGGTTCTCCTGATAGCCGTGCTGAGCAGGCTGGCCAGACGTAAGCATTTTGTTTCAAAATCTTTCAAGAAGCAAAGCATCCAAATGACCAAGCATTTCCTGGCACTGTATGCCAGTTAAATGCACAGTTAGATGTGCTCAGCAGACACCACTCTGAGAGCACCTCTAAATCAATGTGAGTACAGAGGGGGCTCTAGGCTCCTTTAATCAATTCTGCAGGGCAGTTGTTGCATACAGCTGTATTCCAGGACCTATCACTTACCTTTGGTCTTTCCTTCTATTTCTGTTGAAAGCTTTTGCCAGTGGGAGCACCCCAGGAGGGTGAAGATGTTGTGGTAGCTGCAGCCAGGTTGCTGCATGTGTAGAGCTGCCTGATGTGACTTGCTGCTGAGTTTTGTGCTTGTTCTGGCAGTGTGAGTGCCAAGGGACTAAAGTTCTGGAGTGCAGAGGGTTGTAGGAAATGCAGGATAAGGGGCTGGGTGAGATGTGGTGGTGGCCCTCACTGAAGGCTTGAGGAGGAGCGTACCTTGCTAGCTTGCTGCTGTTGCTAGAAACCCAGGAAAGCTGTTCATCTGCAGGGTTTACGTGCCTGGTTCATGCTGGTTTTGCTGAGGACCAGTAGCTGAATCCTGATGGTGCTTGGCAGTTTGCCTGGATATTGGGAAACATCTTTGTCTTCCCATTGCCACATATGCTGCTGCAACCCCAGAGGTGCATGGGCTGAGGAGAGGATATACCTGGGGCCACAGCTCCAACCTCTGGACTTCCAGTTGGGCAGGGGCAGCAGCACAGCCTTATCAGCAGGCCTCGGGTGTTCCCCAGCCCAGCCTGGAGAGGTGCTGGGACCGTCTTAATAGCTTTCTTTGTGCTAAAGAGCTTCTCCCCTCTAGATTTTCTGGAACACATTGCTGTCTGTAGTCAGGTTCTTGAGGTTTGTACTGTATCATTTTCCCCACGCTGCCAGCCATGGACTGAAGTTCATAAATACCCGCTTTCACTCTAGCTGTTGGTCAGTTGTGCTTAGCTTAGGTTTTGACTTTAAACAATGCATTCTGATGCTTTTCTGATGACTCGCCTGGGGAAAAAGATCCATGAATGCTTTAGCCTGGACCCTGCTGTTGTGGTTATCTTTTTCAGGACTATCTTACTGAGTGTAATTTCTCTGCTTAATGAGCCCAACACATTCTCTCCTGCCAATGTGGATGCGTCAGTCATGTTCAGGAAATGGAGGGACAGTAAAGGAAAAGACAAGGAGTATGCTGAAATCATAAGGTAAATTTTGTTCTATGTGATGCTGTGCTACCAGTCTCCTCTGAATCCTACAAAACAGACTGATTGCAGAACTTGCTGAAACCAGCTTCTCACTCTGATTGCTTCTTTATAAATGAATTCTACAGTTTTATTCCAAGTCCAGATTTCTGGTCTCTAGATTTTTCAGCACAGAATTGGTGCAGACTTCTGGAGCAGAAGGACCAGGCTGATCTGTCTTTGAATTGTTCTTTTTTCAGACTAATCTGGCATGATGTTCCACAAAACCTATTGGCTGCTAGTAAATCCCACTTGAAGTCCTTATTTGCCTTTGAGCACTGCTTGCATTGTTTGGGATGTGATTCAAACTGACTGCATCCTACTAATTCTGTGCTTAATGCACTCATGAATCATAATCTTGTCCCTACAGTTTGAAGGCATATCAGCAGGATTTGGCAAGTGTTTGCAAAGCTTGGGGTTTGGTTAGCTTGGAGCACTGTTCAGTCTTGACTGTCCCTTTCTCGGAAGCTCATGGTTCATCAGGTGCTGTTGGAAGATGATATGAACTTGAGCCAGGGTGGGTTGGAACCACAAATGAGCAGCCCCTACCGCAGAGCGGCTGCTGTCACACTCGCTTGGCAAAATACCAACTACATCTGCATTGACTCGGCTAGCTGGGCACGCAGAGCAGAGCCGTGGTTGGAGCTGAGCAGGGCGGTTGCTGGCCTGAGCAGGGTGAAGAGCCTTGCTGGAGGTTATCTTTGTCCCCGGCAGCTGGCTTCAGCAGAGCTGGCCTTGCTCCACAAACAGAGCAGGAGGCAGCTCGCAGCCCACCCTGGGGGACAGGGAGCGCTTGTGTCCTGCTGGCCCTGGGCAGCAGCAGGGTTACAGCTCTGCCTGTTCCCCTGGGGGAGCCGAGCAGTGCCAGATGCCCATGGGAATGCCAGGTTGGGGCATGCCAGGCTGGTCTTCAGTGGTGGGGGAGGCTGTGGATACCACCTCTGAAACCGTGGTGGTAAGTCACCTTGGGAAATCCCTGAACAGCCCTTCTACAGCAGGGCAGTTAATGTAACGAACCTTGCTCTGAGCCCTGGCAGGCCGCTCATGCAGGGCCCAGTGCAATAGCTGACTTCATATGTCGCTGGAAGTGTGGATGCCGCAAACAAACTTGGAGTACTCCCAAACCAGGGACTATGGGAATTAAATCTGTTGCTGGTGCTACTTGTGGTGCTTCAGCCAGACACGGGTGGTGGCTGAAACAGCTCCCTGGGCCCTGGGCTGCCAGGAGAGCAGGGCTGGGAGGCAGAGAGCTGCACCAGTGTGCAGCCCCAGTCACGCTGCTCTCTCCTCCTCCTGCAGGAAACAGGTTTTGGCTACCAAAGCCGAGGCAGAGAAGGATGGTGTGAAGGTCCCCACTACGCTGGCAGAGTACTGCATCAAAACTAAAGTGCCTTCCACTGACAACAGTTCGGATTTGCTTTACGACGACTTGTATGATGATGACATTGATGATGAAGATGAGGAGGAGGAGGACGCTGAATGTTATGATGACGATGATTCTGGCAATGAGGAGTCGTGACCTGCTCCCTCTATGCCCCTGTACTGCCCTGCTGACTCAGGCCAGAAGGGAGCAGTGGTAACCTAGCAGCAGTCCAGCAAAAAAAAGTGTGTGTGGGGGGGGAGGATAAAAAAAAAAACTATTGGCTCCTGCTGTCTCCTGTAATATGGATCTGTTTGCTCCTTTTTTTATGGACCTCTTAGAGACCCTCCACAGAATGTCTGAATTCTTGCATTCCTAACCCTTTCATCACTGTATTATGATTTCTTTTTAAAAAAAGAAACTCCCCTTTTCACTTCTCTATGAAACGCTCACAGCGAAAACAGGTTTGCTCACGTTTAGGTTCTTGAATTCAATACAGTCTTGCATTGAGATGTTTAATGCATTTAAAGGTAGAACAAACCCATTGGAAGCTGGGTTTGGGGGAGCTCAAGTGCTGCACTTACTGGGAAGAAAAAAAATCCTCACAAAGCAAATTGCCAAGGTTTAGCTGCTCCATTTACAATAATAGCATGTGTACATTCGTTTAGCCTTGTGGTGGTGGCTTTTCCTTTTTAAGGTGTGGGGTGGAGAGTGTAAAGCTACTGTGTGTTGAGCTTGATAGGATGTTACTGAAAGGTACAGTATTCCTTTTCAGCCTGCTCAAGTTAGGAAATAGCTGGCCCCTGGAGCCCCAGTGGGCACAATCAGCTTTGTCTCTGAAAAGGCTTGTGATATAAACCCTAAAATAAACATGTAACACTTTATGTCTGTACAACTGAGCCCTGGGTTGCTATTTATTTTTTTTTCAGGCTAAGTTGGGGTTGAAACAGTCCAAATTAGCTGCACTGCTGTGACCTGCTGCCAGTTGCCCCTCTCCAGAAGGAGAGCAGATGTGTCCTGCTGCCCCTGTGGCCACCTGTTGTGGCCAGCACTCATCCCAAACTTGTCTCTGGTGTGGGGAAAGACCAGTAGCCTCCTGCCCCAGTGCTTGCTAGCTCAAGCCAGTGCTAGCCTGAGCCTTTTTTCTCTTGCTTGTGTAGGTCAGATGTGGGTAAGTACAGCCCTGCTGCAGCAATGGACACCAAGGCTGGGTGGTGGTCGTGGCAGGGGCCAGAGGGGAAGCAGGGATACTGGGCTCTCCCCCCGCCTCACTGGCAGCCGCAGGGGTGCAGTGAAAACCCTATGGGGCTTGCTAGCCTTCTCAGCAGCATGCTTCAGCTGCTGCACCTGCATGTTCTGGGGAGCTCTTGGCAGCGCTCGCAGCCCTCCCCTGCAGGCAGGGGCATCCTGCATGCTCACTTCTGCAGAACTCTTCCTTGGCACCCTGACCCCTTTGCAATGTGCTCTTCTTGTTTGGCTGTGGTGCAGTGGCCTGAATTCACCTTTAGGATGGGATCTTGAGCAGCAGCCAACCCTGCCTTCACCTGCTGAGCCCTGCCTGGGGCTGCCAGGAGCTGCTAGCCCCATGGGGTCAGATCCTCCCCTTCCAGCAGTACAGAGGAAGTTACCCTGATGAGAGCTGCTGCCTCGGGCACTTACTTGTGCCCCCACTTCATGTATCTCAGGGCTTTTCATTATATGGCACCAGCTGCAGGGGGGAGGCGAGAGCAAACTAAGTGGGGAGGTGGCTGCGGGCATGGGGATGTGGCCCCCGCAGCACAGTGACTCCCCAGAGCGAGTGGGGAGGATGTCTGCTAGCACCTGGGTTCCTCAAAGGTGGGCTCTGCCCCATGTCCCTCCCTGCTGGGGGGACAAAAGGCAGTCCTGGTGGTGGCACCTTGTCCCTTACTGCTCCCTGAGTGTCCTGCTTGTATGGTAGCAGGACTGCGGGACCTCTCCTGCCCTGTCCCAGCCATGGGGTTTAGCAAGGCTGCTGCCCATCCTCCCCTTCCCATGGACTCAGTGCCACTGCCCCCGGCCATGGTGGTCTCGGGGCTGTCCCTGCTGCTTGCATCTTGCAGGGAAAGCAGCTGGCAGCTTGCAGTGCGGAATAGGGAGCGGTGCAGTGAGGGCCCTGCTGATGACCTTGTCTGAAATGAGGATACTGCATCTTTCAGGATCGCCCATGTACTTTTGACCGTTTTCACTGTGTGTATCAGTTAGTCCAGTGACTTGCATCTTACAACACCAAGCTTGAAAATACATTATCATGACTCTTCCGTTACCCTTTTTTAAACGGAAAAAAGTGACCTATTTTGAGAGCACCTATTACCATACTAATTTCTCTTCCCCACTGTCTGTTGCAGTGTCATTGCTTGTTGATCTGCTGGGTTCCTTTTTCTGAGATGCAAACTGAAGTTTGAGTTTTTTGAAACTATTTAAGAGATTGAGGAAAAATGCTTACCTGATCTGTGTAGTCTGGTTTTTCTTAATCCCCTCGCCCCTCTCCCAGCCGCTATTAGCACTTACATTTGCAACTACAGCCGCCTTCAAATGCAGTTTTCAACCATTCTCAAAACAGCAGTGTACACTAGATTTCTTAGTAATTTTCTTAGCTAATATACCACATCTTCCTTTTTTTTCTTCAGTATAATTTACCAGAAAGAATTAACTGATGCTTCTTTTTTTTTGTGTGTGTGTTGTCTTCTCCTTCAGTAGTTATATTTTGTCTTTTCTGCACATCTGTCTCCCAATAAAAAAATAAAAAATGAAAATATCTCTGTACTGTTATGTCCATGGTAATGGAGCTGTTTTATTTGCCTGGGTTGTTTAAAGTTCTGAATAACAGCTCCTGAGATGTTTTGTGATGATCTCTACTGTCATGCAGTGCTGTAGATACAGGTAAGCATACAAGAAAACTAGTGCCACCCATAAAGCTGAGGATGGAAGTTTTGCACCTGGGGGCTGTGGAAAAGCAGTAATGTAAAGGGGGCCAGTGCTGGAAGGTGGTGGGGTGAGCACAGCTGCAACCCCCCCCCCCCCGGGAGTGTGTTTGCAGCAGCAGGTGGCAGTGGGGAGGCTGCCTGCTGCTGGAGGGCTGCTGTTGTAAAGCCTGGGGCAGGCAGGCAGCTTCCAGTGCAGTTCTTGGCATGCTGCTTCAAGTATGTGAAGTGCTGGGTATGCATACTGACTGCTTCCAATATAATGGGGTGCTGCCAGACCTGGCAGCTGGCAAAAGCATGGCTTCAAGGAAGGAAAAACTGGTTATCACCCTTAAAAGTATTTTTTTTCCCTTGTTTGTCTTCAACCATTAACAGGGCAGTAGTGCAAAAAAAGCTCAGCAGCCAAAGGTGGCTTCACAGTTACTGCCTCTGCTGCTGCCACAAGCAGTGCCAGGCCCTGAAGAACAAGCTAGAGGCAGCTGTCCCTCAGGAGCCCTCAGCCCTAACCTTCCTCCTGGTGCGCACATGCAGCAGTGGCTCTGCCTCACGGGCAAAGCTGTGCCCCCTCCTTAGGCATCGCAGCTGCTGCTGCAGGGACCAGGAGAGAGCACCGTGACCAAGGAAACTATGGGCATACAGCAGAGGTTGGAGCCCCTGCACCAGCCCTGCATCCTCTCCCTGCTGCACTGAGGATTACTCACTCACCCTTGCCTCGTTATTCAGTGCCCCCCCCAGCTGAGCTTTGCTCCAGTTGCTGCAGGAGCAGGGGGAAAGGGACAGGCAAAACTGCTCCTAGAGCTTTTGAAAATGCAGACAAACACCAGTGATAAGCTCAGACCTTTATTAGGTGGAGGAAGGGCTAAAAAGAAATGAAACTCCTACTACATTCACTACTGCAGGACAAGCTCTGGTGATCCTGGGCAGGGTGGCTCATGGCAAAAAGAGGTACAAGACACAGCTTATACTTTTATTTAAACCGCTACATAGGGTTTTTTTTGCCTCTAATGATGCAAAAGGGAGTTCCAGGACACACTGAGCCACCCGAAGTCTCTTGCTTAAGAAACAAAACCAAACAATTTTTTTTTCCATTATTATTTATTTAAAAATTGGAAAATAAAAAGGTGAGGCTGCAGCTCGGGGCCACAGTGACCAAACTGCCCACGAGTTTGTCTTCCACAGCAGGAGGGAGGGGGAAGACTAAAGAAAGGGGAAGGCCCACAAAACATTTTTTCCTCTTTTTTTTTTTTCCTTTGAAGTAACAGCTATACTGGGGGTGGGGGCAGAAATTAAACCAACAGGACATCTTGATTCTTTTTTGGGGGGGCAGGCCTCCTTCTTTGCCTGAATTTAGAACTGCATTAAATAAATGGGCTCCAGTTCCAATAAAAATGACGCAGTTTGTCTTTGACAGAGTTATAAAGCCCATATAGCTTAAAAAAGGAAGGATGCCCTGGTGCAGATGGAAAATTAATATTTAGTTTTCCTACAAAGAAAATAAAATGGGCTGCAAGATGCAGAAAAAACACATTTAGGCTCTATTACATTTACAAATACATACATAAATATATTACATACAACAGCAACTCAAAGAGGAAGCGGGCGAGTCGCACAGAGGATGGCTGGCTGGCTGGCTGGCTGCAGTTCTCTGCACAGACATTTAGCTGAGGAGTTACTTCTAATAATTCCAGGAACAGGCTTCGGCTTCTTTTCTTTTCCTTTTTTTTTTTCCCCCCCTCTCTCCTTTCATTCTCTCCCCCCTCCCCGGTTTTGGATTTAGTTTGTCCAGTATGGAGAAGTGCCATAGGCGGTTTTGGTAGCCTGAGACTTTTGCTGCATGGTGCTGGGCTGGTTGCGCTGACCAGATCCACCCTAGAAATCAGAACAGGAGGAGACATCAGCGTCAGAGGCAGGAGGCCACAAGGAGAACAGCAGGGCTGTGGAAAGCAGAGAAGCATTCTCAAGGTGAACAGAGACTGCACTAGCCAAGGATGTCAAGTGTTCAGAGGGAGCAGTTACTGCCTATTTCTGGACTCCAAAGCAGAACACTTTTTTTTCAGGGAACATTTACAGTGAGGAAAATAAATGCACCAGTTGGTGAAATCAAATCAGAAATAGGAGCTGACATGCAAGGGGAAGCTTGTTTTTTTTTCCCCAGTCACAGTGCAAACGCTTGTGTCCAGGGAACAGCTGCCTCAACCTTATACCCCCTGCACCCCTCTGTGTCCACATCACAACAGCCTCTTCCAAACAGGACTCAGCCCCCAGCCCTCCCAGGCTGGTAAACAGCATCTAGTCTGCTAGCCTGCAACCCTGCCAGGCCATATTCCCAGCAAGCAAAGCAAAACAAAACCAAAATCCTACACTGGGAGGTAAGTGGGAGCAACATGCACTTTGCGAAGGCTGCAGGGGCTGACTCACCTGCCCATCTTGCTGAAGATGGTGATGCAGCAGCTGGGAATGAGGCTGCTGATGTGCAGGCAGGATGTGGAGAAAAGGGGCTGGAGCATAACCCGGGGCAGTACCAGGGTTCAGGGGCCCAGTAGATCCGAGAGCAGAAGGAAGGCTGAAAGGAGGTGGTGTGCCAGCGTGGAATCCCTGCTTGTCAAACGTCTGCACGGGAGGCAACGGGGACAGCATCAGAGACTGGCAGGAGCAGCCCCATGGTGACCAAACAAGAACAAGAGTGGCCTGAACACAGATCCCTGCACCTCTCATCAGCCCCATGAGCAAGCAAAGTCAGACCAAACACCTGTGGGCACTTCAGAATTGAGTTCAACTCCTCACCCTTATTTCTGCACTGATGCCCAAAACTTTTTATTTTTGTTTCCATGGCTACTGTGTTCCTTTTTTTTCCCTGACCTCTTTTTGCTTAGCGGGATGTAGGGTGGCAGCAGCTGCCTGAAATCAGTCCATCAGACCTCTCAGGGGCTCAGGCTGAATTGTTTGACCTACTCCAGGCATCCCAACAAAAATGCAGGAACAAATTGCACTAAGGTTTGGCTCCCCCAGCCAAAACTCTGACCCTAATGCTACGCACATATCCAAGAGCTGCTGTCCTACTCTTGGGCACAGAGCACAGCCTGACACACGCCTGGGTCTGACTGCCCTGACAGAGGGTGCAAGGATGGGGAAAGGAGTTGGCTGTAACCCCACTGCACAGCTCATCAAGCACTTTCTGCTCTCCCTGGGAACCTGTACGCAGAGCAAGAGCTAGATGTGGAGCAGAGTGGTGCTGGCACCCACGGGAGAGACCCTCAGGTACAGGGGTGGGCACTACTGGCTGACATCTCTGTGAAAAGCTAACGTCCTCTTCACTCGTCTGCTTTGGGGGCAATTTTGACTGTGCTATCCTGTTTTATTTGCACCCACAGCTGCCCACAGGCAGCATGACAATGCAGGGAGCTCTGCGTCTGTGCCAGCAGCTTTGGCCAGGAGTGGACATGGCAGAGGCAGCAGGACAGAAGGCAATACTCCTCTCCACCAAGCAGAGCCAGAGTAAGAAATGCCAAAGCCTGCCAACCCCAAGCCCAAGCTGCCTGGGAACTGTCCTCAGTTGCCAGGGCTCCAGCAGAGTCCCACCAAGCCACCCATAAGCAGGGAGCCACCAGAGAAGAGGGTCCAGTATTCCTCACCTGAGTCTTGTTATAGACTGAGCCACTGATATCAGGCACACCTGTGTTACTTGAGGTCACAGAAACACCTGGAAAACAAAAAGGCACTGACAATGAGAAAGCCAAGTAGCACCCAGCTCGAACCCTGCGTGTGCTTTGCTCCTGGTGCCTCAGTGGAACCACCTGAAACCACTGCCTCACATGTCCTCCTGCTCAGTGCTCTCAGATTGACAGCACTCCAGCCAGGAGCAGGAGGAAGGGCTCGGCTCCCTGCTGCTGCTGCAGAGCAGGCAACCAGCCTACTGGGATAAATCATCTGTGTCCACTGTGCACAGATTATGGCTGGGATTCAAATGCACTTCACTGGGCAGCAGCTGGCTGTGCTGAACACTTTGAGCTCACAGAAAGCCAGCTTTCCCCCAGGATTAGGGATGCATTTGGCTCTATCACAGCATTCAAGAGCTTTCCAGTAGTGCGCTGAGCAATGAGTCTCAGCAGCTGCTACATGCTTGTGCCCTTGTCCTTTTGCATCATGCAGCAGGGTGAGGCCTGCCCTGCTCCTCTGCAGAATTAGTGTCACTGGCTTGGGCTGGCTTCCACCTGGATCAGCTGGTGTCACAAAAGGCCCAGCAACAGCCACTTACCAGCAAAGGGACTCTCAACCAGCCACTCGGTTGTGGGCTTAAAAGGACTGGATCCGATCACTTGGATCAGATTAAAAGCAGTGGTTCCTGTGGCCACTGAATCAGGTGCCTGGACTCGCTGGGTTTGCACTGCTCTAAGGCTGTACCCTTCCTAGGAGATCTCTCCTTTTTTCAGGCCACAGAGGAGAGCACGATCATCTCCTGCTTGAAGACTGATGTCCTGACTAGTCCAGGGGGTGTTTCAAAGGCACAACAAATGCTTGGTATTTGTTTAAGCCCAAGGATGAACTAGTTAGTGCTAAGCAGTTTGGTATACATTTCTCAGGTCTAACCAGCATGTGCAGAATAAAGCTTTCACATGAGCCATGTACATTCCTGAGCCTTTACAGTCACAGAGGACTGTAGGCACAAAACAACACAACGAGTTACAGAGCGTGGGGACAGCAGCTGCAACAGCCTTGAGATATGTGAACTGCCCTGCTTGCTCTGAATGCACGGCTATCTTAGGTGTCTACCTACCAGACTCAAAATCCAGTCAGCATTTGGCAGAGGACCATTTCGGCAGTAGCATCCCACTGCTTCGAGACCACTTACTCTTCACCAAAGCCAACTCTGGCAGGGAAAACGGCTTGCTACTTCTCCCACGTGTAATCGAGGACAAAACTACACATCAGCCACACAAACCCTTATGTGATGTTCAGCCGTTAGGTTTAAAGGGAACACTTGGGCCATTAAAAAATGCATTTTGTAATACGGGAGATGGAAAAACAGCTTGGATCTCGACCCTGTTTACAGCTGGCTGCTGTGTTGACTGCACAGCACTGGCAATGCTGGGAGTTTGCCCTACTGAACCCCACTCAGGAGTAAACTTCAAGTCTCATGTGTTACCTTTCCCAGGTCCAGTGCCAGCAGATTTGTTTTGTACTTGAGATGACCCACTGTAGCCTCCTTTGCTGTAATCTCCAGCTGCCGTTCCCTGCGTTAAGTCATCATAGCCTGCCAGTGTGTACAAGACAAGGTGTTACAGTGTGCAAGCAGCTCTGCAGTGGCTCCAGTGAAAAGCACAGTGATGAGCGTACCTGCTCCATAGCTGTGCTGCCCGTAGCCACTCGCCTGCTGGAAAGGAGTGGACGCAGTGTTCAGATTGACTCCGTGCTGCTTAGCAGATGCCGGAGGTAGCTGGACAAAGGAGGAGGGATAACAAAAGCTGCTGTTAGCTGGGGAGCAGCACACAAAAAACAATCTCCCTCTGCCATCTAGTGGGGAAGGCACCTCCAGCTCACACGGGAAATAAATTAGAGCTGGGAGCACTGGGATCACAGGGGAGGTGGCACTCACTGCTGGAGCAGCTCTGTGCAAGCCACACATTTCCTGCTAGAGCTGCCCTTTCCCGTAGCCTTTCTTCCCATTGCAATGCAAACCAAGCAACCACAGAGCTCTCCAGAATCAAACAAAACCAGCTCCTGCCTGAGGCTGTTTCATAAAACACAGTCCCTACAGTGCCCTAAAATAGGCTTATCTACCCTTCTGGCCTGGAGCATTCCCTCTTCCCAAATAACTTCCTCCTGAGACTATCAGTGCTGCTCTACAGCTTCTTGGGGTCTCCTTTTGACTCTGCAGAAGCTCCTAAGGGCTTTCAGGAACACTACAAAACCATGAGCTGCAGCTGTCTACTATTTACAGTAAACTGTGCCTATGAGTTCTGGCCTTTCAAGTTTCCTCTTGTGGAAGGGACAAGCAGGTATTTTCTCATCCTTGCACAACTTTTTTGGAGATCCTCTGCAGGATGGGGAAGATGTAGGCCAGGTTTTGGTGGAGAGAGCAAAACCAGAGGAGCACGAAGCAAGGGTTACAGTTGAAGCCAACACACTTACAAACATGGTTGGCCCATACTGGAATGCGCTGGGTACACCTGGCACCCCGGCGTAGTAAGGGAGCCCGGTGTAGCTGTACCCCGGTGGCAGGGTCGGGTTGAGGAAGGGCTGCTGAGTTGTGTGGTGAGTCTGAGTCTGGTTCTGCTGCGGCTGGGCTAGCGTGGTAGCGGGAGCAGGGGAGGCAGAATCCCCGCGGCCAAATTTTGTTATGTCACCTGAGAAGGAAAAGACTGATCAGAAAGGTATCAAAGCTTCTCCACAAGGATCCTCTGAGTACAAGTAAACTAACAAAGAGCACATCCTACACTTGAAAGGCTGCAGGTTTTCATGGGAAGAACTCTCCCAGTCTCTATTCCTGATGGCCGCAAGGACGTGGCCTTTTTGTGGCACAGAGCTCTGTGCCACGGCTAATCCATTGATAGAATAGAGATGCCGATACTTACCTATCTCACGCACACTGAGCAGATTCATTACTATCAGATCATTGCAATAAAATATGCTAAAAGCAGAACTATGGTAAATAGCCAAAGTGAAAATGGTTGTTGGGTTAAAACATGACTCTCCTAGAGGTTAAACTGATTAGCCAAGCTTCATGGGCTGAGAGCAAGTTAAGATTTACAGGCAGTGATGGGCATATTTTTGTCAATGTCTGTTTGTGAAGCATGACTAGTTAGATGTCCGGTTCCTCACACCACCAAAGTTCTGGAGACAGTAGCTGAAGGCCAGGAAAGCAAGGCTTGCATCGTGGACCACCTTATTGAAGAAGTAGGAAGGGAAATTGGTTATTAACCCAAAATCAGCCTCCCAAGAGAAGTGACTTTGAAGCAGAAAACTCCAAAACACTTGCATTTTTCTGACAGCCTACAGAGCAGCATGTTCACGTGTTGTTTGTTGTTTTCTTTTTTTTTTTTTTTTTAAACGAGGTGATACATCATATCTATCTCATTCCTGACCAGTACTCCTCTTTGTTGGTTGCCAAGAAGAGTGACAACATTCAATAACTGTGTTATAGGAATCGTAATACCTATGGCTACAGTTTTAAGTGGTAATCAGATGGCAGTGGAAGAAAAGCTCTTGCTGAATATGCTGTACAGCATTAATATCATCTTTGCACATTGATAACTGAAGAACAAGAATGAGGAAGAGCTTCTTAGACCACATGCTTTTGGGAACGAAGTCCATTAGATTTGAGGAGGGCAGGGGAGAACCTGCTAGAGGCAGCTCCTGGTGGCAACATACAAGTGCTAAAATAGCAATAACCAAGCACAGGTTGCTGCTGAAAGGGTTCTAAAAGGGTCTATTCCAGTGCCAAAAAAGGAAAGCCAGCCAGCTGAATTTCAAGGAAAAGACTAAATAAATTATCAGGTATCTTCCAAGCACCTGTATGTGCTTGAGAAAGGCACTAGATGACACTGGCATTTACATTTTTAACAATTTTGCACTTGCTCTCAAAGACCATCCAACTTTATCTCAGAAGAGGTCATGTATGAATTCCCAATTAAAACCATGAATAAAAATCCATGTCAAAGTTGAGAGGGAGAAGCTTGTTTTTATTTGCTTTTTTTTCCAGATTGGTGGATAATTTAAATCCAGAAGGAGAAAATGACTGCTCCGTCAGCAACAGCAGGATGACCTGCATTTAGATGCCAACACATCTCACTTACTGTCCTTGTCTTTAAATAGCACTCACCTGAGTACGGGTTGTTAGCAAGGCTCCCATCTCTGCCTGTCAAGGTTGCAGGAGCAGGGAATGTAATTCCATAGTAATCCTTAAACAAATATGACAATTTATTAATAGTTGAAACCATAACAGAGCTAAGTAGTTCTTACACACCCTGCTTTATAAAAATAGCAAGGAATAAGCAAGGAATAAGGGAAGCTATAAGGTCAGTTTCTGCCCAAGCTTAAAACAGAGCTAAAGATTTACCAGGATACTCAATTTCACACTAAACCTACTTTATGGACACTTGATATCATCTGCAATCGCTTTATCTCTTAATGGCAGCTTCTGCTTAGCCTGCTGATACATCTAAGGGCAGAGAGGAAGGTCACTTCTCACTGAGCATCCACCTCTGCTCAAAGGCAATGACTAAAAGCTCTTCTCACCCAAACCTCAGCTTAGAGCTGTCATCTTCCAGTAAGACTGCACCTGAAAGAACAACAGACCCTGCAGGGAGCCAAAGACTTGGAGTCAGGCCAGGACCATAAAAATAACGTGGATGTAATCTGAAGGTCTTATACCATGCCCTGTTCGCTAAAAGTAAAAAAAAAAAAACTAGAAAAAAAGAGAACAAACTTGAAAGAAAACTGGAGCAAAAAGTTACTACCTGATGACAGAAAAGATTATTTAAATTATGTCACAGAAGACTGTAGATTGGTAGACTGCAAAGTGGAGTGCCCAAGACAATCCACTGGGGTGTGTGAAGATTTTTTTTTTTGTACCAATAATAACATGAAATAAAAAAATTAAGGAGCTGGGTGCTCAACCCCTTACCCCCTTTCCAAACTGACAGGAGTGCATGATCAAAAGAGGTGGAGACCACTGCTTTGGATCATATTCTTCTAGGTCCTCTACAGAAAGACAGTCCTCACCCTGGCAGGCTTGCACTCTGAGATAACAGAGCACACCAGCAAAAACAAAGCAACATTTCATTTCAGTTGGGGTGCAGAAGTTGCTCTTCCCTCTCTGGGTGAGCTCTACCTGGGGGGCTGGTACTCTACCAAGCAGTTTTCCTCCTGATGTTCACTTACTCCTCACCACCCAGAGCTAGTTAATGCCTTCACCACTCCTCTCCCCATTTCCACATTCTCCAACACTGGAAAAGTATCCTCCTCCTCCACACTCATCTTTGCAAATTCCCTGACACCTCAAATGCTTTCTATGATTTAATTGCACCTTCCACCTTGCTGCAATTCTGCATCTCGCTGCCCCGTTTCATACACATCATCCTCCTCCATTACTGAACATGAAATAACCTGGCAAGATTTAGGATTGCAGGGACTTTGTGTAACTCAAAACCTTGCCGTATTTCATCATCCTTTCCTTCCCAGGTAATTCGGTCTTATCGGCTCATCAAATGTAAACAACAAAAAGCAAATAAAGGGAAACATAGGTAAACAGAAATAATAATGCTCTGATACTCTTTGTATTTTATTATTATTATTTGTTTTGTTTTTCCATTAAAGTTATCTTGGGTGTCATCATGCGGCACTTGCAGGGCAAGCAGGCGATCAGGCCCAGTCAGCATGGGATTATGAAGGGCAGGTCCTGCTTGACGAACCTGATCTCCTTCTATGACAAGGTGACACGCTTAGTGGATGAGGGAAAGGCTGTGGACGTGGTCTACCTTGACTTCAGTAAGGCATTTGACACCGTTCCCCACAGCATTCTCCTCAGGAAACTGGCTGCCCATGGCTTGTACTGGCGCACACTTCGTTGGGTTAGAAACTGGCTGGATGGCCGGGCCCAAAGAGTCTTAGTGAATGGAGTCAAATCCAGTTGGAGGCCGGTCACTAGTGGAGTCCCCCAGGGCTCGGTACTGGGGCCAGTCCTCTTTAACATCTTCATCGATGATCTGGACGAGGGGATCGAGTGCACCCTCAGTAAGTTTGCAGACGACACCAAGTTAGGTGCGTGTGTCAACCTGCTCGAAGGGTAGGAAGGCTCTGCAGGAAGATCTGGATAGGCTGGACCGATGGGCCGAGGCCAACGGTATGAAGTTCAACAAGGCCAAGTGCCGGGTCCTGCACCTGGGGTACAACAACCCCAAACAGATCTACAGGCTGGGAGATGAGTGGTTGGAAAGCTGCCTGTCAGAGAAGGACCTGGGAGTTTTGGTTGACAGTCGGCTGACTATGAGCCAGCAGTGTGAGCCAAGAAGGCCAACAGCATCCTGGCTTGTATAAGAAACAGCGTGGCCAGCAGGTCCAGGGAAGTGATTGTCCCCCTGTACTCGGCTCTGGTGAGGCCACACCTCGAATACTGTGTTCAGTTCTGGGCCCCTCACTACAAGAAGGACATGGAGGTGCTTGAGTGAGTCCAGAGAAGGGCTACGAAGCTGGTGAGGGGTCTGGGGAACAAGTCTTACGAGGAGCGGCTGAGGGAGCTGGGACTGTTCAGCCTGGAGAAGAGGAGGCTCAGGGGCGACCTTATCGTGCTCTACAGGTACCTTAAAGGAGGCTGTAGTGAGGTGGCGGTTGGTCTGTTCTCCCATGTGCCTGGTGACAGGATGAGGGGGAATGGGCTAAAGTTGCGCCAGGGGAGGTTTAGGTTGGATATTAGGAAGAACTTCTTTACCGAAAGGGCTGTTAGGCACTGGAATGGGCTGCCCAGGGAAGTGGTCAAGTCACCATCCCTGGAGGTCTTTAAGAGACATTTAGATGTAGAGCTTAGGGATATAGTTTAGTGGAGGACTTGTTAGCATAGTTCAGAGGTTGGACTCGGTGATCTTGGAGGTCTCTTCCAACCTAGACTATTCTGTGATTATATAAGAAAAATTGATTTAGGTAGGCAAGGAAACTTGAAAATAAAACCCAAGGAAAACAGTCCATGAAAGCAACAAAAGGGAAACCCTAAAACACTTCTGCAGCACGGCTGCCCCAACCGCTTCTGCCACAGCGATTTCACATCCTCCACCAAGCCACATCAGCACACAGCCAGCCTGACCCGCAACTGGGGCACCCTGGCACCCTGACAGCAGTGCTGAGAAAGATGTGTGCTGCCCCTGGCTGCAGAACGAGGGCACACCTCGCCTGGCTCCACAGAAGACTGAAGGAAAAAGGCAAACAGAAAGCAAAACTGAAAACGGAAATGGGGGAATTCTCTCTGGATGATGATGAAAGGAAAGATGCCGCACCGCATAAAGCCCGACACATGGCAGCACCCCAAGCACTGCCACCACCCGCACCACCACCCAGCCCCAAGAGGCTCCTGCTCAGCACAACCCAAGCCCCACCATGCCTGGGCCCAGAACCCCACCACCAACAGCCATCTACGGCACCCTAGTGCTCCTGGTCCTCTTCACGCCTCCTGCCAATGCCTTCTCCTGCAGCCCCCTGCACCTTCACGACAGCACCTTCCCCTGGGACAGCCTCCAGCTCCTCCGCGACATGGTTCCCAGCCCCACACAGCCCTGCCCACAACAACACGCACCTTGCTCCTTCCCAGACGCCCTCCTGAACACCAGCAACACACAGCAAGCCACACACACCACCCTCCACCTCCTCCAACACCTCTTCGACACCCTCAGCAGCCCCAGCACCCCCCGTGCACTGGCTCCACACTGCACGCCACGACCTCCTCAACCAGCTCCAGCACCACATCCACCACCTCGAGCGCTGCTTCCCAGACAACGCCATGCGTTTCCACAGGCGGGGGCCCCGCAACCTTCACCTCAGCATCAACAAGTACTTCGGCTGCATCCAACACTTCCTCCACAACCAGACCTACAGCCCCTGCACCTGGGACCACGTCTGCCTTGAGGCTCACGCCTGCTTCCAGTGCATCCACCACCTCACCCACACCATGCGCTAAGAGGAGCCACACACGCTCCTCCCACACTTCTCTTATTTATCTATTTATTCAACTATTTATTGCAAACAAACTTCACCTTTGTAGAAACTTTGACAGTGGCTCCTCTCTCACCAGCACAGAACCTCCTGCAGGGGCAGTCCACCTCCACACACAACCACTGCACTGCGCCCCACACAGGGACACAAACATGGGGCCATCTCCCCTTCCCTTCCCCCCCTCATGGCAGCTGGGGCTGGTATAGGGCAGGGGGAACAGAAGGCTGCTCCAGCGTGCTGGGGCTAGCCCCAAATCCTCATATCCCCAGGGCCTCCACAGGTGGCTCCACACTCAGGCAGCACCAAAGGAAAAGCTGTGCCACCCTCACTTAGCATTCAGCTGGACGTGCTGGAGATGTGGCACAGCACCTTCCTGCACACCATGTTCCTGTGCTGCTTGCTGCACCGCTCGGACCTGCGGGTCACCCACTGAAGGGCCAAAGGCCATACACAAATAGTTTGTACTATCTTGACTTCGGATATCGCCTTTACATGCATACAACCCTTGTAGACCTGCCAGGATGGACTTAACTCCATTCCTTTAAGTCTGAACTTCCCATTTCTTGTCAACTTGCTGAACCCCTGTGCAGAACTGCCTAAGAACCTACAACTCCATTGAGTATTAATCTATTTGCGTAACTTTTTTTTCTTTTTTTTTTAGAAACAAAAGTGAACAGATATCAGCAAAAATAATAGTATTCATAAAATATTTTATGGAAGTCACGTTTAACAGGCACAGCAGGGAATGGTTACAGGCAGGTGTGCATTCACAGCCCCACACACAAATCCCCAGCACAAGCTTTATTCTCTCCCCCACCAAGCCCACGCTGGCAGCTGTGGACAGCTGCTTTGAACTAATTTCAGGCTGCTGTGAAACAAAAGCAGCCTCACTGACATGTTCCTGTCCCCATGACAGCATTGGTATCCCATTCCTTGTCAACCAAATGCAGGGGTAACCCCCAAACGTCCAAGCTGACATGGACACTGTCCCTTACTGAATGTACAAACTTCAGAATCAGCCTGCCTGAACCTTCATAAAAATCACATCAGAGCTGTTGCATCATATCCAGCAACCGCTCTTCTCTGCTACTTCATTTCTCTAACTCCTTTTCCTCTCTTCACAAACCAAAACCTACAGCACCAGATCCCCACTCCAGCATCCTCTGCTTTTATGGGAATAACAGGGGAAAACCCAACTACACCATCTTTCCAGCAAGAACCTTCAAACAACACCCATGTAGTAGAGGTGAGGCAGGAGATCCCAAACACACTCACCCCAACCAACAGCCATGGACAAAACACAGGCTCAGACAGCACACGTTTTGTGTGACAGCAGCCCCAGGCACCCACCCTGACCTCAGCCCGGCAAATCCTGCACTTCTTGATCTCCTGCACTGAGCCCAGGCTACAGCTCATACGTTCGCTCCCTCTCCTCATTTCTTCCACCTACGCTTCCTGGAGAGCCTTCCCATGTTTCCAGTTTCACTGCCTTGTCATTAATGAACTCACATAATCACAAACACGCCATCACAGACAGTTCTGTTCTGTGGGAAGTACATCTGGTGTAGAACCATGAACCTACTCCTAACACTCCTTCTTGCAGTAGACCTGTCATAGTTTTCTTTATTTTTTTTTTTTTTGATCCGAGCATGTTCTTGTTTTAATACCAATATTGTCATTTCCCTAATTCATTATAGTATTTCTTACTTGTTTTGAATAGCTTCACCTCAATTTGTATGACATATCTGCTATATTTTTCTAGCCATCCTATATTTTTTTCCAGAACTGATATCAAACTGCCAGGTCTTTGTTTAGCTAGGTCTTTCCTTTTATCTCAGTATGACTTTATCTGCTCTCACTGCAACTTTCCTGAGTTTCAAAAAACTTTCACTAGAAAGTAAGACATCCTCATACAAAAGATTTTCAGAAACCTTCAACACTTATTTCCAAATCATTGTGTGCTATTTACATTGGACCTAAATTTAAGGTCTTCTGCTGAATACATGGACAACTTCCAAATAACAGAAAGGTCACTTTTCCACTCTAATTGTCTGACAGGTATGAAGCCTCTTCTGAAGCTAAGTACTTTTTCCATGGCCTTGATTTTCACGTTACAGGAAATATTCCACCTTTTTTCATTAACTGATATTTTATTTTGGGTCTCACTTTTAATTTCTTCTAGCAATACTTCCCCCCCCCCCCCAATTTGGTATTAATGATCAGATATTATCCACATTTTTTCTTCTAACTCAATTCAATTATCTGTCAGACTGGTTCTTCTGAAACACCATTTTTCTCAAGTGGTTTCTGTTTGCATAGAATGTTTCCAAATCTTAACCACATTATCATTTGTGGCCTACTCTTCCTTTGATTTTGATGATGAGCAGACAGACAGGGTTTTGTCTGGGACAACCCTGTACCCATTTGGCTAACCCCCAGATTCCACATGTAAGTCAGTACCAAGTCTTCCTCAATTACAACCTTCATCCAGTAATACCTCCTTCCAGATCACTGCTCACTCATTGCTCCAGCTTTGCCTTTATGGATACAGTGCATCAATCAATCCTTTGACTTTTCTCAGTTACATACTACCAGCCTTTCTGAGCTCCTTACCCCAGTTTTAGGGTGGGGGGAAACAACTTCTCACCTTTCTGCATTCTAGGCTGAGGTTCCCTGTGAATCTAACTACCCGTGACTCAAGTTTCTCTCATACATCATTTATATTCTGGATTCATTTAAGTAAGAAAATTGTGTACTTCCTCTCCTGCAGCTTACCTGATGATGCATTTGTTACCACGATGCATGCAAAGAACTCCAGCTTTAATAGCTTCAGCAACCTGCTAGATGCACCCAGTGGCTGTCAATTTGTGTACTATGTCTTGTTGTTCAAGCCCGCCCCTTGCTAAGAGAGAAGCTCATGTTCAGATTTCAACTAGATTTGAAAAGACTTTGAAGAGACGGGGTTTGCAGATGGACAAATGTAACAATCTCTCTATACCCGTTTACATCACCTAAAGAAACTGGATATTCAAAAAACAGAACATAAGGATAAGTTCTTAATCACCACTGGGCAAAGCAATTTGTGTTTGAAAAAAGGATCAATATTGAAGATAATGCTTAAAATGAAATAAACCAAGCTATTTACTTACCATTGGGAGCCTGGATTGAAGCATCTGGAGATCATCGTAACCATAAATCTGCTTGAAGACAGATAAAAATACAACATCATTATAACACTTTTCTCTGATGCTGACAAATTTGGGGCTTTAAACACAGTTTGATCTAGGACAAGCCTATGTTAAAGGCGTATGGCTCTATGTTGTATTGTGTAATCACAAAGCACTGTAGAATTGTAAGGTTAGTAGAGCTTAAAATGTCTTGTCACTCTAATATTGTTTTCAGGTGACAGCAGTCCTCTGAGGAGAGTCTGCCTGTGCAGTCTTCAATACCGTTTTTACAGATGTATCATTCATGAATTAATAAAGATCTACTGGGCATTCAGATTTGGGAATAAAAAGAAGTCTTTTCCGCAATTATTCTTTCCAAGAATATGACAAAGACGTAATGAATAGGCTATCAAGCAAACTATAGCTCACCCCTCATATTCAATGCAATAAGAAAGGCAGTTAGAACACTTTCTGATTCAAAAATTAGATAATGAGATGTTGACCCTGGTCAGACATCAAAAATCTCTGTGCAGCCTTTCAAACTATGACAGACAGGACGCATGGCACAGTTTGACCATTACTACAGTAAGTCTATTCCAGTAACACAAACCTGAATAAGTCTAAATTTAATGAAAACGCCTAAAACCTTATATACCACCGAAAACCATAGCAGAACACATGCTCAGTTTTGACAGCAGCCACACCAATTCTGAAATTTTCTATGAACAGCAAACTCCCACTGAATATACTGCATATTTCTTCGGCATTTGGAAGAAGAATTCCAGGTGCAATACATGACAACACAAATGCCTTGGCATAGACAGCAAGAGGTCTGGAAGGCCCACTTGCACCAAGGTTTAAGTAAATAAGGACAGGTACAATTAAATTGCTTACTGGGTAGGCAGGCAGAAGTCCTCCAGGTCCCACAATATACTGGTTATGCAACAAGGGCGGTACACCTTGGGGCAGGTTTGGTGGAGCTTTGCCTGTAGAACCAAAATACAGACACTTTAACAAGCCTTTAGAAAAGAAAAGGCTTCAACACCGAGACAACATAGCTCACGAGCCCTGGCAGCTGCACTATCATGGCTTTTAAAGAACAGAACTACACAGAAAAAGTTAGTGCTAATTGATGAAAATGCTCAAAATAGCCTGAAAAATTGAACCATACCTAAAGGAAGGGAAAGCACAGACTACTTCAAATTGAAAACAGACCCTGCAGAAAACAGCCCAATTTTGTCATTTACTCTGAGTGGATTACAGGAACTTCTCTCCTTTCCTTGGCCCCCTCCTGAAGGTAAAACGTAGGCATTGTTCTTGATCTGAGAGCAAATTATTTTCTTTCATTTTCTGCCCTGTCAACACATTTCCCCTTGCTGCCAGCAAGGGATCAGAAAGCACTAAATATTGCCAGTACGCTTTTTGTGGGTTACTTATTGCATTTGGGAAAATAAAGAAGATTGAGACAGTCTCAGTTGCCTCTATGAAGCAGAGCTAGGAAGCAGAAGGGTAAAAAGGCACTTTGGCCAGTCAGCTGCTTCATTTGCAGAGAGTGGGAATAGGAAATGAGAAATTCTTGTGTATTTAAGTTTGATCTTAATATTTACATCATTCACTTCCCTCCACAGAACATTCTTTTAGCAGGTTATGTTGATTAGAAGAGCAGAGAAATTTAGCATTGCTTCCACTTCAGTGGAAGAAGCCTCCCCACCTTCTGTTAGTGGATGCTTTGGAAGAAGTGATTATTGCTGTGGAATAACCCACACTTCAGACAGCTTTTTTCCTCTTTGCAGATGTGGCAGTAGGGATATGACACATAACAACGAAGACACTGCAGTGTACTTTGATACTGCCAAATGAATTCAAGTCACAGAGAAGACTGAAAGGAAAGCTAATGTAAACTGACAGTCAAGAGCAGATCACAACCTGGAATATAAACTGTGCAAGTCTTCTAGTCTAAAACTTGAAGCGAGAACTGCTCTGGTGTCTATTTATAAAGCTCTTTAGGGATAGAACATGCTATATAAATGCCACATCACACCCTAACAAATACTTCAAATACACAAAATCAGGCAGCTTTATTTTATAAGCCAGCAAATAAAGCATGTTGAAAATGCTAGTCAAGAGCATGAATTTCTTAGCATAGTTATTGCTGGTGAGATGCTCAACTGACAGCCCTGCAGACTGAAGTTCTCTGTCTATCCACGTGATCTGTTAATATTGCAAACCTGAAGACACTAATGGAGCTGCCCGCGTGGTAGCAGCTGGTATAGACACACTGGTAACACTCAGGCCAAGGCTGTTTGTAGTGTTCATACTGCTTGCCATGCTGACAACCGAAGAGGTGGTGCTAGTGGCTGAGGTTGAAGCAGTTGAAAAGGTTGTTGAGGGCTGGAGCGAAGTTGTGTTCTCGACACTAGTGTGCTAGAAAGGAGACAAAAAGATTGAGGATCACAGAGCGAAACCACAGTGGAAGATGCTGTGGAAAAAAGACAATCTTATAAGTAACAGCAGCACATGCAAGAGAATGTTTAATAGTATATGCATTACTTATGTACCAAGCAAGCAACTAAGTCGCACGCTTGTGATTTTCAAGCATTCAAAGAAAATTATTAAAGTTTAAATTAGGCAGCTATATCATCACAGAATTGTATCACAAAAACTCAAACTCCATTGCATTCCTTCTTGCCATTTGACTGTCTACTCATTTCAGCTAGTACTTATTATATAAAATAAATTATATTCTTCCAAAAGACAGTATTTTTTTCAGAATACAGGATACCACTATTGTCATTTCCTCGATGCACTTTGCGGAATTTAAAATATTAAAACTGCAGTGCCCCACAACAAAATCAATGTGGTAAGCAACCACAGACCAGATATATTACAGGAACACGAGTATAACAGAGTTCCTGGTTTGAATCCAGCACAATACAGTGCTTTAACTGTAAAAGCTCATGACGCTTGCAAAACAGTATAATCGACACAGAAGCTAAAACAGCTCCCACAACAGGGAAGAAGGACATTTGCCTAAATGTGAATTTTCAATTTACACATTCAGTCAGGATAAAGCATTACAAACTAAAATATACTAATAAAAGAAGAGCAAAAGCCTATCAGCACACCCTAACTGGGACTGTACAGAAGTACACTATCACAGAATAAAGCAGTGTCTGACTTCCATTTGTGTAACCTCACCTACAGCACTGTATTTGATACCATTTGCCTCACTCTAATGAATTACTCACGTGACAACAACATCACATGGTAAACTCTAGTATCATCTGTCATGAAGCATGTCATGATATATCATTCCATCACACCACACTTTGCCTGCTAACCTCTCCAGTGTAGATCACTAACATTCCACCTTTTGAAGCAGTTTCAGACAGCCACTTCTAAATATTTTTAATACGCTTGCCGCAAGAAATTCTCTTTACTCCATCTCTCCTTCCTGGGGAAAAAAATTTCTCTGTAGCTGTATGACTGGCCAGTCTCTAATATTTAATTCTTGATCTAGTACAAATCACAAGTAGCAATTACTATCTTTTTATCACTAGAGGGCTAGCAGTCCTTCTCCTGAGACAAGCCTCTTGTCTCAGTTCTTGGTGTACTGGGACACAATGAACTTTAAGAGAGGGTCTTGATCATCATATTAACACTGACTATATGCCAAACATCTGTTGAAACGCAAACAGGACTTACTGCATGTGATGTGCTTGAAGACAACACTGAGACAGGGGAGAGGCTGCTCTGATGACTGGAAAGGGAGCTAGAAAGAAATTGCAAAGAATTAACACAATGAATTTTTCCTAGAACAAACTATATACACACACTGTATGTATATGCACACACACACACACACCCCTACGGGCAAATTTTCTTTATTATCTACCTACTGTTTAATAAAAAAATAATAGAGGACTATTAATAACAAGAAACATGATAAACACCAATCATTGCCAATTATCAGTTGACCATATTTTTAGGAAAAAAAAAAAGTTGTTTCAGCAATTATACAGCAATGCCTCCAACTCATGTAAATTCCAAAACCAGAACATACCAGAAAGTTTCACATAACACATTGCTTGTTAATCATTCTTTCCCTGAGCAACTACTGCTGGATATCACAGGAGACAGGCACTAGGTGAGGCAGTGCTTTGGTTTGATTCACAACATTTCTCATGTTTTAACTGCATTTCATTAGTTCAGCTAACTAGAACTGTTAAGGTATGTGCTCCATAACTCTGCCAACAGCCTCGATACTCTCTTCAAAAGGCAAGGCTCAAAATAAAAAAGCAAACAAATAGCACCTGTGAAAGCAGGAAAATTAGACATACTATTACAGAATTTGTTAATTTAATCAACACCTGTTCAAACCACTACAACCCCTAAAAGCCTTTTCCTTATTCAAAAGATGAATCAGAACAATCAGTTCAGTTTTATACATACTGTAAAATTTGAGAATAAGGAAATCACTGATGAAAAACATTTGAGATAACTTCATTTTAGGAAGCAGCTCTGCATTAGCACCACTTCTTTCCCTAGCTGGCCACTTTCCCTAGCTGACCAGGCCTGTGAATTTGAGATAGTAACAGCAGCACCAACATTCATTTGTAATCCAAAGCTCTTTAAATGTCTCCTTGAAAAGCGACAAACTGGTTCTCAAACATTTACACTTAAAAGTTCTACCTTACATTCAAGGTCAAGAACACAAAAAAGTACAATAGGAATAAGCAAAAATAACCAAATGAATACTGAACAAAGCCAAACAAAGCCCTACAAAGCACTTATGATTTGGTGTTCAAAAAGCTCATAATGTGAATCAGAAGCAAGAGAGATCCTAATAATAACATGTATTTTGATATTCTCCATAGAAATAGCTACAATAAAATAGAGCAGTGTTTTTTAAACAAAGCTCTGGACTAAATCATATGCCCTAATTTAAGGGCAAAGACTTTGGTCACAAGCTCTTCAAGGTGCTGGATCAGACTAAATCTTGGCAGCTTCAACAGATTAATTTTCCTTCAAGTCTTTAAAGCTATTCCCCATCTGGAAGAAATAGGATAACACCACTTCAGGCAGCAAGAAATGACTGAGTCCAGCATACAGTTTTAAACCATTTCCTTGTCCACCCTTTCCTTGTGAGAAGCCTTCATTAATTCATCATCTGACCTATGGCAGAGACTCAGACAACAGTTGCCAGCACAACCAAGTCAGACATGCCTGAAGTTCAGGCATCATCTTGTCATGAAACTCAGTATCTGCCCAACAGTTAACAACCCTCCCCAACTAAAACTTCTACCAGCATGCATAGCTTTTCAACAAATGTGAAGAGAATTTTTCTAATATGAATGGAATAATTCTGTTTAGCTGCTGCATTTACAATTATATTCAACAGAAAATGCTAGTATGAAAGAGAATCAAGCATACCCCAGCTAGGAAACAGAAATAAAACTGTGATATCCCATCAAATTAGTTTCTTGTATTAACAAATACAGTACAAAGGTGAGCATTAAAAGTCTAACAAATCAGTACAGCTTCAGCATGTCACCTGCCTGAGGACAAAGCTCAAGTAACAGTGACAGAAATATCAAAGAGCATAAATGAGCTGAACTGTGCTGAAGACACTTCCAGGAACCTGATGTTTTAAAGTGTCTTATGGAAAAGACACACACTGTCCCTATGGATTTTATTTTTTTCTTTTAATTTTTTTAATTTTGAGAAAAAACAAGTGCAAATGAAACCAAAATACTTCAAAAAATGTGCAGAAAGTGAACTCTTAAGGCAATGGCTTCAACCATAAGGCAGTGTATTGGTCCAGATACTGTGCACAAAATAGGAAAAGCAAAATAGGGGAAATAAATCTAGCTTATTTAGCTGGTATGATTGAAGCAAGAGCCCCTTGAAACACAAAGGTGTTTATATGCCATTAAAATTTGAGGGCAGCGCTGCTGTAACATAAAGAGGCAGCCCTACTTTGCAAACAGAAACATCCTCTTCTGAATCTCTTACTTCCAGTTACTGCCAGAAAAGGGCACCCTGTCAGCTGATAAACCCCCAATGCCAGCTGCCCTTATATTTGCCCTTTCCCCAGAATGTTTTTTCCCTTCACAGGTTACTACAACTCCTACCATACCTGCTTAACTGGGAAAGTGAGCTGCTGGCCAAGTCACTGGACTGAGACAAGCTGGGCAATGTTGCCGCATGCTGCGATGCTGAAGGCAGAAGCGAAGTGGTGGTGGACACCATGCTAGGCATAGAACCAGCAGAAGGTAGTGAGGGAGAAGGCTCTGTCTTAGACACTGGAACTGATGAAGTAGCTGCAATGAGTTGAAAAGAGGCATTCATTCAAAGACAAATTCCAGCATACCTGACTCCCAAGCTGGATTCAGGAACATTAAGTATTCTACCTTGGTTTACAAAAATCTGGCTGTTAAGAACAAGGAATGGTGTTAAGCCATCTGGCTATTAAGGAAAAGTCAGATGGCACCAGAACTATCAATTTCTCTCTTTAAGCTCTTCACTTACAGAATTATAATTTTTACTGGTACACATGTAGTAAACTACAGTCTTGTACGCTTCACCTCCCAGTATCTGATTATTAGCTTTTGTTCACAAGTCCATCTTCATTTCAAAGTTCTTTGCATTTGATTCCAATCCCTTTCTGCAAAGAGAACGCGTTTACATTCTTCAAGGCACTGCAAAAGTTTACCTACAGCTCCAATTCTTCACTCCAACCTACACAGCACCATTGATGCTTGAGATTTGGATCGTTGGGGTACAAAGGGCACATAAAACTGATCCATTAGCAGTACTGACTCAAACATGTAACACATTAAAAAATAAAATAAGCTACAATAAAATGCCACAATTGAGCACAGTATTAAGCATGCTCATGTTGACAAATATAGCCTTAGTTTATTTGATCTAGACAACAAAGGGTGATTAGCATTAATACTACTTTTTAGCTTTTTATATAATAGAACTTGTTTACCACCAATCTGCCTTTCCAAAGGAACACTATACAGCAATAAGACACGGAACAATTCTATTGCCTAACATAATTCCCATCTGTTTCTACACTTCTATCTCTTGCCCTCTGAAGGAGGATAATGCACAGAATTAGACACATGCACACCAATAAATCTCAGAAATAGTTGAGCCCTGCCTTATGCTGGGCCATGCTTTCATTCAACACCAAAGATCATCACCTGGAGGATCACTGCTATCTTGGAATGCTTGTGAAGTCAGACAGTCAGAATGCTCACCAAACAGGAGTCTGCTTAGAAGTTAACCATTAATGTGAACAGTGATACTTTTCTCCCTAAATGAGAGAAGTCAGGTCACTGGATTGGATGCTATAAACAGAAATCAAGAGGTCTTGACCTTGGCAATAAGCATGTGAGCGTAGCTGACAAAGGAAATTCAAGTGTCAAAAACATAGTTATGAAGGACACAACTGTATCACCTGATATCTCCTGGCAACATTCATATAAAAAATAAACACCACTTATAACTCTCAATACATTTAGGCCAGGATTCACTCCTTGAAATCAAAGTAGACACCCCCGGTATAAGGGACAGAATCACCATCTTCATTAAGAAGAAAACCAGAAGACAAATAGGACAGTCAGAATTATAATCCTAGCATGTTTTGAACAGCTTCGTGTTTAGGAAGGATGAGACCTGGACATTAAAGAGCAGCAGTAGGAAAGATAATAGATGATCAACTAAGGATATTAGCGGCATATACAGAAGGAAAACAGTCAGTGCTTTCAAATGTTTACAAAAAGAGAATTTCAAAATAGTTTGGACACATGAAATAGATACATGGTAGAAGGCTGATTCTGGTTTATGGGGCTGAGATAGAGAAAAAAATAGAAACGTTGTCAAAGGGAACCAGTATAGAAAGAGGGACTAATAAAACTGTTACACAGTAATTACAAAAAAAAAAAAACAACTCAGATCTTTGTTTTCCATAGCAAAAAGACAAATCCCGTAGTGAATTTCCAAAATAGTTAATTCTAGACATAAGAGTAAATAAATTTTCTATTTGCAAAGTTGTCCTATCCATTAAAATCTTTAATAAGTAACTCTTTAGGCATATACCCTTTCTCCTGCTCACTTGAACAGAACTTGGCATTAACAAAACAGTTCATAGGTCTGAATACTCAAGTTCTTGGCAGTCAGAAATATAAAAAAGCTGTCCTGCTGCTGACATACCTGAGATGTTTAAAAGATTGATAGACTTAAAACTGAAGTGTTGGAATTCCAAAAGCTTTTAATTCAAGCTGCTAGAAACTTCCATAAACCAGAATATAAAAGTCAAAAGAGTGAAAACTACATTTTAATTATTTTGACTCGAGGAAGAGAGCTACTGGGGTGCTACAAGTAAATTACCACACGCAAAAAAAAAAAAGAAAAAAAAGCCAAAACAAAGAGAACAGTATTGCCTGTATCAAACAACACTGTTACTCTATTGCAAGATAGCAAGCAACTCAGCAGAGGGAGGATGTTAGTCACCCTTATTTCCCACAGGGTAGCAACTGAGCAATTGAGCACTACACCCAGCAAGAGATGCTTTCGAAGAATGACTGTTTCATTACCACTAAATGCTAATTGCAGCTTTCCAAACAAGAGCTGGAAGAATGTATAAGAACTTGTATATTAAGTAATTTCCCAATAGCAAACCCAAACGGGGGGGGGGGGAGCAGCAAAGCAGCTTTTCTAATGCTTAAGACTGCTTAAGCCAAAAATTAGTCAGAACTATATAAAACCTTAAACCAGATGTCATATCGCTACAACTGTGCGCATACCAATTTGTAAGGAAAGACTAGAAAGAGTCATTAGAGTCCCGTACACATCCAAGCTTTGTAAACTTACTGTCAAGAGCTGCCTGTGTTCTAACACCACTGTGCCCATTCTGTAAACAAAGGAGAAATGAACAAATCATCTCAGACGTATATCACATTTTCCGAATGAATCACACATTTAACGTGCTTCATGCAAAATTCTATATTCATTCTAAATTGAAAAGACAAAACAGACAGAAAATTAGCTTTTTACTGCCTTTAACAAAACCACACAAAGTTCTCAAGCACAAAGTGTCCTGAACATACAGAATCCCATACATTGCCCATACTACACCCATCAGCAGGAGAGCTTCCCATGTACTGTATATAACAAACTTCAGGTTCACACCAATATGAAAGAAAGGATTGCATTAACATATAGGAAATGGTTGTGCTTTTGATCTAATGCAACTCACAATTTTAACTATCCAAGTTACACAGACGCCAATTTTTTTCCATTGAAAGATAAGACTTGAGAAGCACCAGTTGTTTTTTTGGATAACGCTGGAGTACAGAAGTGGATAGTCTACGCTTGATCCTCACCAGTACATACGAGCTAGTGCAGAAGACAAGTGTGACTGAACCATTACATAACAAAGGCCAGAAGTAAATAAACTTACAAACTCTCACAAGTTCCTTAAACATTCAATAAATTATTCTCTTTAAACAAACCTACATTCTGCATACAAAAAGTAGGTGCTTTTGAGTATCTCCCAAGAGATCCTCTGTCCTAGATCAGATCTCACCCTATCCTTTTAAAATAAAACAATACTAATTCCTACTGGTGATTAAATCCAACAAAAGAATAACGCTGGAGGGGCCAGAACCAGTTTGAGATCTATTTGCTAGATTCCTTATAAATTTAATAAATTACATGCCTTTGGATAGAAACTGTCAAATTATGTCAAAATACCATGACTAATATTTACATAGACAGTGAGTTCCTTTTTTAAAAGCTAAGCTTCAGGGAAGGAAACTCAACTAGAATGTTAAAGTGTTACTAAGAAAAAAAAGTCAGATGGTAATTTAAGATGTCAAGACCCATAAAATCAGAGGACACAATTATATCCCAAATACAGTACAGCCCCAAATGGCTACACAATAGGAAAAGAAAACACAAATAACAGGGTGGGCTTGGGAATCAAAGAAACCACTTGGCTTGGTTAAAAACATTGACGTAGCAGGGTTATACGAGCCTAACATGGATAAGAATATTTCATCTTTTTCTAGGTCCTATTTCTGAAGTTCACTCACCGTAACTGTAACAGGGGGTGGTTCAGATGGAGCCATGGAGCTTTGGTACACTATCCTACTATGCACAGAAGTCTGTTCATAGGAGGAAGCTGTTGTTACCAGGGTAGTGCTCTGGGATGAGCAGGTCAGGCTGGAAGAGGTGATGGCAGAGGTTGTGTAGGTGGACTCCTGTACTGCATTGGATATTGGCAAAGAGGCATTCAAAGGATCACTGGAAAAAGTAAAAATTATTTACCACGATGGTAAATGAGATATCAAACACCTTCATGAAAATATCAGCTCCTACACAGCTACCTAAAACTACTTAACTAAGACATAGTCAAATTTACACTATTTATTTTAGAGTCATGAAAAAAATACAATTTTGTTTTGGTCCCCAATAATCACTTCAAAACCACCAGCTGCTTTAAGCACCATTCACCTTCTTCCTGTAAGCCCAACCAAATTAATATTTGACACACGCTTGTCAATCAACTTATTTCCATCCTCTCAAAGGATAAATTCATGATCATAACCTCTTTCTTAATAAACTAGATCCATAAAGGCCAGAATATGATGATAAGCACCTAATCTTCTTAGAATAGAAATCTAACATTACAGTAGCAGTCTAAAAAAATATAAAAAAAGTAAAAAAAAAAAAAAAAAAACTAAAACATGCAGGAGTTTTATTTTCTAAACAGCTTAAATAATTTATAGAACTAGAAATGAATGTGGAAGTTCATTTTTACTAGTGTTTTACTAGTGTTTATTCAGACTTCAGGAAGCTTTCTACTGAAAGCTAAAAGAGTAAGGAAGAAAAATGGGTTATTGACACATTTGTCTTTATCGTTGCCTATTTTAGCATTTCAGTAAAAGCTTCTGCAGACTGAAAAGCTTGGCTTTTCTCATTCTATAGGAGCATCAGGTCTGCAATCTAGTGCCAATCTACTGACACACATATATGGTACAAGGTTCATCTATCCTGGATCAAAAGTAGAAAAACTGAAGTTGTAAGGAACAAAGCCTCTGGCAAATTTAAAAATCGTGACAATCAAACATGAGGAAGCAATTCTATAAAAGGTAGCTTGCTTTAAGGTTCTTTCCATTCGTGTCATCTGCAGCTTCAAATCAACCTGTCCAGGAGGTTTTGATTGTCATTAGAAGAGAGACTTCTTTTAACATGCCATCCACAGAAAACACAGCGTTACAAGCCACCCTATTTCCCCTTCCCATTACACAGTAACTGTGCCTTGACATATTTTACACAAACTTGACCCTTCAAGAGGACATTTCAGAAGGCACAAGGGGAACTCACACGTACTTTATAGATTTTGAGTACGAGCTATTGTTGGTGGCCTGGCTGGTATTCTCACTGCTTGAAGTTGATCCAAACTCTGGGAGTGCAGGCTCTGATCCAAACTCAAGAGCTCCAAACTGAACATTTAACCCTGTCACATCAGCTGACCCAGGCATCTCCACTGCAGAAGCAGGAATCTTAAAAGGGAAAAACAAACCACAGTTCCTTTTTGTGTACTATCTGTATTAAAGATACCAGTGACTGACACTCCCCTTCTGTAACTAGACTTCTACAGCTACTGCCTCAATCTTTCCTCTTAACTACATCTGTCACAAAGCCCCAGTTTACATCACAATTTAATTCCATTACTGCAATCTGAAATTCATTTATAGATTCTTGGATCCAATCTGGGGCTGAAAGTGTTAGCCATTGTATTTTGCAATATGCAACCATCACCCATGCCCATCCCCCTTCATCCAACATTCAATTTGCAGCCAGTTAAGTCAATCCAAAATCACTCAGCATCGGTCATTTTCCACACAGAACAATCAGGTATGTGCTTGGAAAAGACATCATCATTCTATTTTAGACTGCAGAACTATCCAGCTTAGAATTCCCTGCTCTATAAACAGAAAACATATGATAGTCTTTGCCCCTCTTCTCCCTAGAAACTTATACACAATTATTAAGTACTTTGTGCCATCAAATTACCCACCTTGGATGCTGGAGTTATCCTCCGTTTTGGTGGTTTTATCTGTTTCTGCTGGGTTTGATGGGCAGTCACTGCCTGGTTCTCCATAGATATACTGGGCAGCTGTAACATTTTGCTGACAGCTGTAGAGGTGTCTACCGGGGATGGCTCTTGGAGTTTCACCTGAGAGGAGAAGGACTCCAGCCCAGGAGGAGGAACAGGGACTGCCTGCGTTTGTTGCTGCTGTCGCTGGGTCAGCTGGCTCAGAACTGGGGATGGTTCAGGCTGGGATTTAAAGTCTGGTCAGCAGTTGGAAAAAGAAAAATTAAAGAATTAAACTCTGCTCTTCATGAAAGAATCTGTGTGGCTTGACACACTTGACAGCTATTATTTTCTAGTGCGTGCACCACACAAGTTCCATATAGAATATTACCACTGCAATAACAATGCCAACATTTGAGATTCCCTATCTTAAATGAACACTTTTCATCAAGCATTATTTAGCTTTCTTTAAAAATAATAACCACATATTACACATTAGGCATCAATGTTAGGCATCAAAAAGCTTGTGGATTATTTTAGTCAAAGATGGCAAGTTTCACTGCAATTAACTGTGCCAATAAACTATGATAACTTTCAAGGTGTTTGGAGTTGCAATTTAGATGTATTATACGTTATGATTTCCTGCCCCACAAAGGCAAAGATTTTCAACATGAGGAGGAATTCATCTACCACCTCCATCTGGCTGAAAGTCAAGACACACTGGACATAAACAGTTTTTCCCCCCAAGTTTTTCTCTTCCCCAGTTTTCAGATGTGAAAGCCAAACAACAGCTTGAAGCACTGGCCATCAACCAGAAGTCCATATCACTTGCAATCTGAAGGGTTTTTTTATTCAGTTGGCAAAGTGCATTAGAAAGCAACTCGAAATGCACATAAACATTTTTTTCAGAATTACTGCATGTAAAAGATTACAACTGCTATCAAAGTGGCTGCTTACCTATTTAGAAACACACACATACAAGAGATAGATACAAGAACTATCATTCTTTACAGTGAGAGCACTGCTACAAACTGAACTGCAAAGAACAGCTTCCTATCATGTTCACTGCTGTTCCTGTCAATTGTACTTAATTAAATGAAAAACCCATCCAATTACAAACAGACAAAATGAGTAATCTGCATCATTCTGAGCACATGCAGACTTCACACAAGGAGATATGATGCACTTTATGAAGAAATTATGTAGTACTCATTCAAAACTCATGTAATAGTTATAAGAGGAAAAAATGGGAGAAAAAATATGGTACAACCTTATATTCAGCTAGAAGCAGCATAGGCACAAAGACTAAAATACTTCTTTTCCAGGATTTGCTGAGAATGAAGTCACATAAAAGTTCCACTTAAATAGACAGGCGCACCAAATCAAAGATGTCACTACATGAAGGCTCAACAACTTCTAAAGATTCTATGGACAGGCTTAAGCCCATCACAACTTAGTTTGTGATACATTTGTAATATCTATGACCAGCAGATAAGCTTAACTTAAACCTTGCAACCAATTTTATTATTAGAATTACATTTTAAAAAGCCTTTCATCAAGGCCATTTTAAACTGTCATTAGCATTAAGAAATTTTACAGACTAATAGAGATAGAGATTATGTGAAAGCACTTACCAAACTGACTGAGGACTGAGGACTGAGTAATGGGTGGTTTTAGATCCCAAGACGATGTGGTAGTTGTGGCAGTGGTGGTAGTGCTACTATTGTTTTGTTGAGAGGTAAATTGACCCAAACCTGAAGATTTCAATTGGTCCAAGATTTGGGATCCAGTAGAGTTTGCCAATTTAGAGGATCCAAGTTCTCCAAAGCCAGAACAAAGAACTGCAGACTACCAAAAGACAATGAGAAAAAAAAAGGAACAGAAGAGTAGAGTTAAAGATTTAATACATCACTTGAAAATAATCATAAGATCGGTGCCTACAGCTGCTATTTGGCAACAACTGAAACCTCTTCAGCCCTAGATTACTAATAAATGACAAATGAAAAATTCAAATGTAGCATATGGCCAGATCATCTTGTTATCACTAATAAACTTTTCCCCCTGATTGCAACAACAGTGATTTTCTTGAATCCACACATCCCAAAAACATTTAATTACTAATAGCTGAACAAATTTTCAAAGAATACAAGTGCCCAATTTTAACTCTCATAATCATTAAACAAGGGAAGCCTTTTTCATCACTCCAGAAAACTCAGAAACAGTCATGTTTCCACAAAAAGCAGTTAGATATGTGCTTGGAAATGTCACATCATAGTTTTCTGGCATAGAACTCTTCACCACAAACAAATGATTCAATCCTAAATCAGCATGCAGTAAACACACCTGCTCCCCATGCAAAAATTAATACAAGTAACTTCATGTAAACCAAGAAACAATTGCCTAGCAAAATAAATAAATAAATTAATAATAATAAAGCAAACAAAGTTTTTGTGTATGTGTGAGAGAGGCTATTCTTAATCCCACTTCTTCAGCATTTGGGACACAAATTTTACTAATACTGAAACATTTCATGAAATGACCAGTACTAGAAAAGCTACTTAACCTGAAGTATTTCTTCATGAAGAACACTCAAAGAATAAGATAATTTTACCAGACTCTGAGGAGAATAGGAATTTACAGCACTGGAACTGCCAGCTCCTGATGCCATCTGGGTGCTGTGCTGAGAATTTGTGAAGACTAGGGCTTGGCCAAAGGTCTGCTGCTGGGGAGTCTCAAATGAGTTGCCTTCTGTCTCTTGAGTGGAAGTCACAGGTTTTTGAAGCAATGTTACCAAATCAATGCTGTAAGAAAATTAAAGTTTGGCTAGAATAAACATGATGATTTGGCTGTGCTGAAACCGAAGAAAGCAGTAACAATATTAGATAAAGCTTCCACACCAGCAATAGAACTAATACTGATCAATAGCTTTTAAGAATATTGCTTGTCTGTCACAAAAACTCTACACACAAAGAGGAAGAACAGAGAAAGAAAAATCCTGCTAGCTGACACCTTCCACTACAGTTACAATCAAAATCATCTTTGCACCCTTTCTGAAAAGATCAACTTTTGCAACATCACATATCACATAACCTATATGATCACTATAATCAAGTAACTGAAGACAAGTTATAAAAGATACCATAGAATCATAGAATATCCCGAGCTGGAAGGGACCTATAAGGTTCATCAAGTCCAACTCCTGGCACCACACAGGTCTACCCAAAAGTTTAGACCATGTGACTAAGTGCACAGTCCAAATACTTCTTAAACTCCGACAGGCTTGGTGCAGTGACTACTTTACTGGGAAGCCTGTTCCAGTGTGCGACCACCCTCTTGGTGAAGAACCTCTTCCTGATGTCCAGCCTCAACTTCCCCATCTCAGCTTAACACCATTCCGGCGGGTCACATTTGAGTGGATCCTACCTGCCAGCCCATTATATATATCAATTATCCATATTGTACATCACGCTATCCCTCTAAAAACAGGCAGGGTTCAAAGTTCTACCCTCTGTACATGATGGATTTGACGACAGTCAAGAATCAAGTCACAAATACAGCAACTGAGTGAACATGTGGTGACATGAAAGTCCTAAGAACAGCAGAAATAAATGTTTCTCAGACAGCAGCCACATATCCAAAATTACACTACCACAAATACCTAAGCAGAATGAGAAACATGCTTTCTTACACTTAACATGGCTTGTTAATATCTAGCAGAGGTTTATGCAAGGAAATAAAGCATTCAGACAATATCAGATACCAGAATTTTTGGAGTTTTCCTAAACACACTGCAGGCTTGGGCTGAAGAGTTGCTCCCAGTGCTTTCCTCACTAGATTTCTTAATGCCCAAACTTTTCTTCTGGCAAGTAAAAAATTACCAGAACTTAATGTGATGAACTAAAATATTTTCTAATATAATTTGGGGGACATCCACTGGGAGAATATTTACATCAGAGCAACGAATGTATTAGCATATCACATTTAAGAAGCAAAGGAATATAAGTTCCAGAAGAACTGACACCGTGCCTCCTCCAGGTTATAACCATGTCACATGCATTATAACCATGTTACATGGAAAGTTTTGCTGCAGTGTGGAGTTCAGCAGTACAGCTGTATCAGGATATTCGAGACTGTTAGGCCATCTAGTTTTCAGATCTTGTGGTATCTGACTGCTGACATGCTCTCCTCTGACCTGAGGAAATGTTAACTAATGCAGGCGACAGATCTGTACCACTACCTGCCAGGCACTCGGTGAAGATGAAGGCAACACCAGCAAGGCTGCAACTGCTTTATTTTTCACACTGATCTCCCAATCATGAGTAAAGGCAAGTAATCACGATGTTTATCAGCAATTTCAGCTTCTTGCTAATGCAAGCTTTTCTGTTAACATATTTGTCAAATGCTGCGTTCTGAGCACTTTTTGACTCCTTGGGGCAGGATTTCTGTTTCCTGGACAAAGCGAGTGCCTCCTTTTCAACAGCACAAAACTTCCCAGCTATCTTCATTCTTGCCTGTAACTAGGCTTTGTGCAGAAGACAGTCTTCTCAGTATTATCCTCATGGATTTGGTAAGTTTTGCTACACATCCATAGTCCAAAACCAGGATTATAGGTAATACAGGAACCCACAGAACCAACTATTTGCAAGCAAGGTTAAGCTGCTTTCAAAACTGTAAAAGCCAATCTCTGACCAGGGCCATCCTCATGTTTCATCCAACATCTGCTTTAATATGTGCAAGATAACATTGCTTCACCAGCAGAAGCTTTTTAAGATACAGGGGAAATGGGGAAGAGCTTACCTTTGCCCAGGAGTCACATGATTCTCAGCTGGAACAGAGGAAGCAGTAAAGACTTTTGTTTCAGAAAGCTGAAAAAGAAAAAAAGTAATCATACAAATGTTCTTGCACCTCACTGCTGCAATACCTGAAGAAGTTCCATCTTGGTCATGTACTGCCAGATAAAAGTAAATGCCAAACTACTTCTACAACCAGTTATGCTGCAGCTGTGCTTAAAAAGACAAAAAAAAAAAAAAATAGTGAAACTTCAGCAAAGTCTTTAATACAGAATCAAGTACCGATTTAATTAGTGTTATGAAATTTGATCTACTGAACACACAGAATGATATACCACGGTACCTACCCTAGTTTGGGCAATAATAACTGAAAAGTATTCCAGTAGAAACTAATTAATGTGACAGTATGTTATCAGCATAAAGATAACTTTTGTGGACACAATTTAAGATGCCATAGAGCAGCTCCAATAAATCCCACTGCAGAAGTCTAAGGCACTGCACTGTTCCCCTTTACTCACTTCACCTATCCCTTTGTTTTACATGTCAGCTCACCCCACCAGCATAGGCAAGTTTGCACCCAGGTGTACACCAGGAACTAGTATTCAAGGTTCCTTCTTGGCATTTTTTTTGCTAGGGACAGCAATAACATCTTAAACTCTTTGCTCTGCAAGCATGAGTTTGAAAACAATAATAAAGGAAGAGGCATGTAGATGTTTGTACTAGTACAACCAGTCAGTCCATCCACAGCAGAAGCCTGTAGTGTTTACACCATTCTGTTACAATAGATACTTGCACACATAAGAGGAAAAGAGGAGGGGGGCTGGCTGGTTGGTTTGGGGAGTGGGGAGGGCAAAGGGGATGATTATTCTTTATAGCTTTCCTTTTAAAAATAGCTACACAGCTACAACTTTGTAGGGCTAATTTGCTTCTGTTGACAGGAATACTTATAACCAGAATAGGTTTTAAGCCAATACAGGTTGGGTTCAACAAGATCAAAAATACACATATAATGGTCATATTTTAAATTAAAGGTGATTTTCCGCAAATTTAACTACTGTGGTGTAACTTCGCATTCAGAATAGCTCGGTTATTCTTTACTCGAACAGTTACAAAGGATCCCTTTAGAATGGGACATCTGACTACAGCTCTTGCAGGAAATTAGGCCTTTTTAATTGCATGTGCTGCTAGCAGCCCCGTTTAAAAGCACATCACAGATACCAGCCAATTTCACCTGCCATCCCATGGGCAGCTCTGCTGAACACACACATCTATCCATGTATGTGTTCAACTGACTAGGCTTCTGTGAATCGCTGCTGATTTAAGCTGTCTGGAGCTGAGTGGGAAGTGATAGCTCCCACTCCGAGGCAAAGTTCATTTTTTTTTCTCATACACTGCTACAACTCCCTTACTTACACCGCAGTGGGTCATGAAAAACTGAAACTCACCACAGTTCCTCCATTTCCCTCCCTTCCATCACTGCCAAGACAAAGTATTTTAATCCCATCTTTTTGGAACACTTCTCAGCTCTGTCTTGTGCATCACGCTGCAAGCCTGCAACTCGATGGACCGATCAACACTAACAAGGAATCAGCTTATTATGCAATTTTAAAAAGCCTCTTCCTTTATTGTTCAGCCCTTTCCCAACTGCACGTTATTTTAGAACACCTTGTACTGTACTTTTTTGTAGCATTATGAGATTCCTGCATTATAAAGCATAAGGAGGTCAACTAATAGCAGAGCGGCAGCTCTGATCTGCAATCCCTTGGTTAAATATTAAGTTCTTTGTAATGTCAACAGTTTCTTCTGCCCATACAATACAGGGTAAGACCAACTGTGGCAAAACCACTGATGAATCCTGAAAACTAAGCAAATTAAGGAGCCCGAGGATGTTTGTGACAGCCTAAAAGCATGCTCAAAGTATGTGAGAGGAAATGGTCTCCTCAAGTAAACCAGCATGCAAAATAACTCCCAAGTCTTCAGCTACCAGCTCTGCTACATTTAAATTTACGCTTGCACCCTGTCCCAGCAAACTGCCACAAACTTAAATCAAGAAACTAATTCTGAAGTCTGGGGAATAATGGCATTTATCCAAACACATACTTTGTGCAGCAGCTAACAAGTTTATTTGGTTACACAGATGTATTTAGTATTTCTTAGAGGTAGTATTACTGTCTTCTGACAAAGTCATTTATGCTCACCATACACCACATTCGCAAATCTTTCACTGAGGCAGTGGCAATTTCCCAGAACCAAATGAACAGTCACAAACCATTTGCATGTGGCAGCTTCACAGGGGTATTTCCTCCATCTGCAGTGAAATAAATGCCTGTGCTTTTTAGTCCTTGTTCCTATTATAAAATTGTTCTCCAATCACCAAGCAGATAACACATTTAACAACTAGTTAGCTCTTTATGGCCAGTTAATGTGCAAGGGAACAGGAAAATATATTTGAGCATTCTTCAAAATTTGTCTGGTCCTTCACTATCCATGTTCTAAATGTCCCTTCAAAAAAATACAGCCTCCTATTTTCACTGAAAATAGTTTCCACCCTGTTAAACATCATGCTGACAACCTACTGTACTCATTACTTCATCAAAGATAAATACCAGACAGGACTATTAGATCACAAAAATCTAATCCTACTCAGATCAAGCAACATTAAATTTCACTCACCTGTTCAAATACTGACCTTGCAACATATCTGACTAAAGAACAAAAATTTAAACAAAAGTATTCTTCAGAGAAGTACCTGGTCTATCAGCAGATAGCAAATACATCAGCTTCCTTGATCGTTTCAATCATTAGTCACACTGCTAGACTTGTTTAATTACACATTTAAATGTGTGGCTCCATTTTCCAGACACAGGTTCATATTATGCCTTTCTGCTAGATTAGGAACTGAACGCATATGCTTATTAATACTTTTCAACTATTTTGTCCAGTCAAAAAGTTATTTGCCTACAGGCAAAAAGACTACAGTACCTTTTTTTTTTTTTTTTTTTTTTCCACAGCATCAGCTCTTTAGGAAACCATGCTGAGCTGCTCTTTTTGCATCATGCATTAAAACACTAAAATATTTTCAGTTGCTGCTTTCCAGAAAACAGTCCCTTGTTCTGGAGATATGCCTTGCATTCTTTATTCCTATTTAAGGAAAAAAAAGGCTGAGGGGTAGCATTTGGTTATATTAAAACATTTTTCATCTGAACAAGTCACATCTAGCAGCGATCAAGATTTCTCTGCATGACTGGTTTACTTTTATTACCCAATAATTTTTCGGTTTCCCAAACATTTTATTTAGCAGTGATTTTATTTTTTACTTCCAAAGCACTGATAAAGACACTAGATTGCATCTGGCCTAGGAATGGATTGCTTTGTGGCCCTCCCAGAAGTACCCATGTTCTGTAAGGATCTTCCTGCAAAGGGCTATTTACCAAAATTTACAAGACGGATCACAATCTACTTAGTGTGGTTTTTGTTATCATGAAATTATTTTTAAAAGACAACAAAAATATAAAATGAAACCTCTTACAAGGACATACTTTATCTTCACACTTAAACATAATCTTGGTCTTTAAGTAAATTAAAAGTTATTTGGATTTTCCATAAAGCAACACTGAATTGCACAAACTCTATCCTGTACTACCCTTTTTTCTTTTTTGACTCAGATTAATCAATTTTCCCTTTATTTTTCTCCAGGCACATTCTGGGTTAATTTTCCTGCAGTTTTCCATTTCATTCTTTCTGAGCATCAACACATGAATAACTTTCTCCTAGGTTACAGGGATTCTTCCAGCTTTCCATAATTAATGAAAATTAACAACAGGCTAGAGATCGTACCAGTCCTAAACAGAGCAGAGAAACAGGGCCAGACATTTTCACTATCCTTAGCCTTCCACTAGCATCTACTGCAGAAATAGAGGACGGCTTTATAGAAACAAACAAAAAAACAGCATTTGATGGCAGTAACCAATACAGAGAACCTAGGACTAGGTCATATTTTAGAGTTCTTTTAATTTTCTCAAAAGACATGGCCTCCTTATTGGGTAAGGACAGTTTTGTATCTGTTACGTGACCTATTAACACGTCCCTGAGGATAACACCGAAGTGCCACCCTACAGGAAGCAAAAGGGATGGCTTCTGAAACAAGCTTACTCTTCAAAAATTAATCTTGAGATGATAGATTTTTCTATAAAAATGAAAAACTTCTTAAACACTAAGGTTTTATCTCCCTATTTCTTGCTATCTCATTTGTTTTCTGAACTGCTTAATCTTTAATATGATACTGAAAACTTAAAATCACAAATAAACAATAAATATGTCAAATAGTTTGCAGACATGAAGATGTGTCTCTTGCCTGATAAAGAAAAAAGATTGTTCCAGTACTTTAGACAACACATCATGATGAAGCAACAGGAATGAAGCAATTAAGTGTCATCTTCAGCACACTACTAGCTCCTCTTTTACTATTCTGAATATGAAGAGGACTGACTGGATTATGTACGTTTCAAGCAAAAAGCATCAATGATGGGTCTAAACTTGATAGCAAGCTTCAGCACTTCAACATAAAATCTTGTGATAATATGGCTTGACATCCCTACAAAATATTAGGGGGAGGTATGCAGATACCACCCATCAGAATTAAGCAGTAAAGAACTAGAATTCACTAATATTTAATTTGGGACAAAACATGTTATTATCCATATATAGGCCACCCAGCAAAATAAAGATATTTCTTAATTCAATTCAATTTAAAATTAAGCTTTTCTAAATATATACTCTTAATTGGGTATTACAGCAAGAAACATCACTGCATACATACAAGAAAGAATTAGAGCACTGATGTTTTGAAAACAATGTAAAGACTGAAAAAGATAAATAATGAATGCTGTCTATCTAGGGACACTTACATCTTCGTTCCAGTCTTCTGCTGTCCATTCTTCTATTGAATTTTTCCATGCTCCTATTACAATTTGGGGAAGGAAAGAAAACAGTTACCAGCTAAAAGTACATCGTATTTCAACCCTTCTGCATTATAATCAATTCTGTTTTGATTATTAGTAAAACAACGTGAGGAGATGGTGGCTGGAAACATGGGCAGCCCTAGGAAACTGGTCTGCAGATTTGAGCTTTTGAGAAGTGTTTTTTTAGCTTTGGTCTATGATTTCAGGAGTTTCTTAGCCACTGTGGTACCAGACATAATTTACAAAGGCATGTCTGCAACCAGTGATTAATATCAAACATTATCAAGAACTTCCTCCTATACCCGCCCCCATGACAGGGAGGGGTTGCTCAGCCCCTCCACGGGATCTCCCATCTCCGTAAAAAATTCATACAACTAAAACAACTGCTCTGACATCCGTAATCCCACTTTCAAAGTACTCAAACTCAAGACCCAAGCTATGCTTCTGGAGGCTCCTTTCCAACCTGTTAACCCTCTCCTAAGGGCACAGGGACCCAAATCCCTTTTCCTCCCAGAAGAATTTGATCTTAAAACATATATAATTGATATCATGGCAGCAGAAGAGTCAATAAGCTTCCACCGTAGCTGCAAAACATTTCTTCCCATCACTTGCAGCACAATTTGGCAAACACTAGAGCACAGCACCCAGTCCATAGCACGCAGCAAAGGTAAAACTCCAGGAAATGACCCTACAGATTTAAAAACCTGATCCCTTCCCTAGGAAACAGCAGACCCAGATATGCAAGAGCAATGAATGGACTGCAGGCCTTGCCCACCAGCATAAGCACAGGGAAGGGTAACCCAGCAACAACCTGAGCTGCCATCTGAACTACAAAACCACAAGCCAAGAAAACACCAGCATTTTAAGTTCCTGGTACCATCACCTTCAATCAAGCACAAAAGCAGAAGAACTACGACTGGAATCCCATCCTTTTGTTAAACCAGAAACCCCCTCGAGACACATCAAAAACAAAAGCCCCCTACAGACAGCACCAAATCGCACTTGTACTGACAGGATCACTAAATTAGTGCTGCCTTCCATACTCTTTTAGAAAGCAGCAGCCAAGCCAGAGCAGGGCTGAACAGCACTAATCTAGTGATCTAGGCCAACCACAGAGAGATACACACAGGGCAAGAAGGGAGGGATTTTATACCTCGGAATCCAAAATTATTTGGCCGGTCCTGAGCAAGGTAACATCCACTCTGGGGTGGCTCTGTGGAGCAATATAACATTGCCTGAAATATCTTGCTCTTGTTTGTACCACAGCCCCTAACTAGGGGAATCTTTCTTATTGTGAAATATCAAGGCACTTGAAAAATAACTACAGATCATATGAAAGCACACCAAAATTACAATACCTCGAATTTATAGCCTAACCCACATATTTTCACAGAAATTCTGGAAAGGAGGCAAAACCTCATAAACAGGACTCTTCAGAGAGTTTTTCTTTTCCCTCTCCTGACCAGCACACGATCTCTTACTCTGATATTTCTTCTTTAAAGAAATTCATCCCCATATTTGCCCTGCCTGGATTTATCTCATGTTGCCTAAAGCAACGCCCAGTTCTTACCAACAGGGATGGGCTTGTTAGGGATGTGAAGGTTGGGGGCAGCTTGGGATGCAGTAACCACGAGATGGTGGAGTTCCAGATGGAACTTGGTGGAAGAAGTAAGGCTAAAAGCGGGATTGCTACCCTGGACTTTTGAAGAGCCAACTTCGACCTCTTCTGGGACCTGCTTGGGAGTATCTCATGGGCTAGGTTGCTAGAAGGCAAGGGCGCTTGTGAGAGCTGGGCTACATTTAAACAGCACTTCTTCCAAGCTCAGGATCGGTGCATCCCTAAGAGTAGGAAATCGGGGAAAGGGGGCAGGAGACCTGTGTGGATGAGCAATGAGCTCATCAACAAGATCAAAAGGAAGAGGAAGGTCTATGAAATGTGGAAAAAGGGCCTCTCCTCTTGGGAGGAGTATAGGAGTGTTATCAGGGCTTTCAGGAACGTTACGAGGAAGGCTAAAGCCCACCAGGCCAGTCAGTCTCACCTCTGTCCCTGGAAAGGTGTTGGAACAGCTTGTTCTGGATGCCATCTCCAAACAATTGGAAGAGAAGAAGGTTATGAGGAGTAGTCAGCATGGATCCACCAAGGGGAAGTCATGCTCGACCAACCTCCTTGTCTTCTCTGATGGCATCACCAGCTGGGTAGATGGGGGGAGAGCAGTGG